>JAFFST010053620.1:21235-35942 GCA_022414735.1 Noturus placidus
GGGGGTGGGGGGGGGGGGGGGTTATAGGGTTTGAGTTAAGTGTAACTGTGGTGGCACTTTACCTGGTGTTGCTGCTAATGCTGTAGTGAAGAGTATAAAACGCTGCCCCCTGCTGTAGGAAATTCAGAAGTACAGCATGCATATTTCTGAAATTTTCTCTTTTTTTTTTTTTTATTTTATTTCGTATTTAATTCGGGTGTTACTGCAAGATTGTTCTGTCCACCTGCTTATCCTTTTCTTCTTTTTTTTCTCCTTCTGCTTTCCTTCTCAGGTTGTGGTGGACACCAGTCTGGAAAGCCCTGCAGGTCTGGCTCTTGACTGGCTCACACACAAGCTCTACTGGACTGATGCAGGTACTCGTACAATGCCGGGTTTGAACTCCCAACCTTCTGATATAAACTTCATTCTTCCCCTAAACTTCAGCTCGGATCGCCTGTATCACCAGCTCATGGAGGATTCGAGCTTTTCACTCTAATGTTGTGAATGGAATATTCAGATGCTCTGGTGTTTGTGTTTCCTGCGTGCCGGTCAGGTACAGATCGCATCGAAGTGTCCAACACGGACGGCAGCATGCGCACAGTGCTCATCTGGGAAAATCTGGATCGACCTCGAGATATTGTGGTGGATCCTATCGGAGGGTGAGGACACTGAACTGTGTTTTTTAAAGAATTTTAAAGATGTCAGGTGTTTCTAGTCAGTTTGTAATTATTAATATATAAATATCTGACGTCTGAAAAGCGTTGTGTGACACACTATATCACGGTATTGGTGTTATATCATTGTATTGCCCAGCCCATTATTTATACCTGATGTATAAATAAAACCTTGTTTTCTTCTGGCAGGTTCATGTACTGGACAGATTGGGGAGCAAACCCTAAAATCGAGCGAGCCGGAATGGACGCGTCCAATCGCACCGTTATTATCTCTAACAACCTGACATGGCCCAATGGACTAGCAATCGATTACGAGACGCAGCGGCTTTACTGGGCCGACGCCGGCATGAAGACTGTCGAGTTCGGCAACTTCGACGGCTCAGACAGACAGGTAAAGTATGAGATAAGCCTAGCATAAAATAGTGAGGTGTTTTTTCTGTAAAACGTGGGACACGCCCATTTTGGATGCATTTTTCTCACGTTAGTAGGAGTGTAACGAAGCATCATGATGCAAACGTTTTGATCATGGGAGCGTGCGATTCGCGTGGTTACGGGGTTAGCATTGTGTTAATAACGTAGAGTTAATCTACATAGAGAGTACACCGGGCCCGATAACTCCTGATCACAATGACCAACACATGTTATAGCTTATACAGTCACACGGACGTCAAAAAGAGCTCTTCCCATAGCGCTGTGATCTACAGTGCCTTGCGAAAGTATTTGCCCCCTTGAATACTTTCGCAAGGCACTGTATGGTGCCCAAGAACAAGGTCACCGGCATTTTAGCCGACTTTGGAGCTCTACAATGCCTTGAAATGCCTCGCTGTCGCTGCTCCAGAGCTCAGTGTGTTTCAGTCGATGTTTGGATTTTCCCAGGACTGAGACTTCTTGTTTAGTAGATCACATTTTTGGGTGAATTTAGAATCGTGATGAACTTGTTAGTACATTTTATTTATAATATTAAACCTCTGTTCATAGCAAATGTTGATTTTATTTGGTTTTATACAGATAGACATTTCACATTCTTCTACATGCTTTAATATTCAGAAATAAAAACGGAGTCTTTTCAGTCGTCATTTTTCCTCGTCGAAATTTTGGTTCAGAATATTTTCCGAGACTTCTCGACGCCAGCGTGGTGAATCGACTCGACCGGAGTGCATCGTTACACCCCTACATGACTGGATATAAAATGAACTGTATTTTGTGGAATTGCTTTGTGCTGTAAGTTGAATGCGTTAAGTAAAGAATAAAATATAAACCTATGCATTTTGCTTGAGCAAATATTTATTTATTTATTTATTTATCTTCGGTAATGTTTGAAGGTGCTGATTGGCAGCCAGCTGCCCCATCCGTTTGGCCTCACGCTGCATGAAGATAAGATCTACTGGACAGACTGGCAGTCCAAGAGCATCGAAAGCGCCAACAAATTGACCGGGTCGGGACGAAGCACGTTAGCGGACAATCTGGAGAACCTCATGGACATCCACATGTTCCATAGACACAGAGAAGCAGGTAAGAATCGCTGATCTCCGGAGTCAAGACATGAATAAAAGATGACGTTAGTCATGTTATCACCTCTCCTCCATATTATATATATGAGGAGAATCAGGAAGCCACTGAGGTCTACACCGTTTTCCAGTGTTAGGGTTGTGTAGCTGTGTGTGTTCCTCCGTTCAGACGAGCGCAACAGTGACCTCAGTGCCTCTCGGCAGTCACGACCACAGGAATGTGGCTCTTTTGTGGCGTTGGGTGTTTTTTCTTTTCAGAAATCAGGATAAAGTGAACCTCTGTGTAACGAATCTCCAGGAAAAGACAGGGATCAAATCCCCTGTCCTGCTTTAAAAGTGTCTGTTCTTCTCGTGTGGTGGTACTGTCCTCCACATGGGTCAGAAAGAAGTAAAAAAACAACAACGACCTAGATATCATGAACATTTGAAGAACATTAGAGTTTAAAAAGTCCACCAGGTGTCTTATTTGCAAAAAAACTTAGTTGTGTTTGTTTGTCTGTTTGTTTGTTTATTTATTTATTTGGCGGCTTATTTATTTATTTGGCGGCTGACATGGCAGCTGTGTCTCAGTGGGTAGAGCGGGTTGTCCACTAATCCACTAATCGTAGGGTTGGTGGTTGGAATCCCGGCCCGGGTGATCCCATGCCGAAGTGTCCTTGGGCAAGACACTGAACCCTAAGTTGCCCCCGATGGCAAGCTAGCACCTTGCATGCAGCTCTGCTACCATTGGTGTGTGAGTGTGTCTCATTTGTAAGTCGCTTTGGATAAAAGCGTCTGCTAAATGAATAAATGTAAATGTATTTATTTATGTACTTTTCCCTCTCCAGTCCATACTGCATGCTCAGTGAATAATGGCGGCTGCAGTCATCTGTGCTTATTGGCTCCTGCTCCTAAAGGCAGCAGCTGTGCTTGTCCTACTGGAATCAACCTACAGGCGGACGGAAAAACCTGCACTCCAGGTAAGTCCCTGTTTATATTATATGTGACACCGTAAACAAGTCATGAAGAAACCTTACTGCTACTACACACTGCGGTTTATCCCATAACTATTCACCGCCTTGCGCGACAGGTATGAACAGTTTCCTGATCTTCGCACGGAGGACAGATATTCGGATGGTTTCTCTTGACATCCCGTATTTTGCTGACGTGGTTTTGGCGGTTAACGGGTCCATGAAGAACACCATCGCCATCGGCGTGGATCCCCGAGAGGGTACGTCCCATTCTCATTACCCCCTAACGACTGATTCCCAAAACTGAACGTTGTTCAGTGAAATAACGGACGGTGACATCTTACTGTGTGTGTGTGTGTGTGTGTGTGTGTGTGTAGGTAAAGTGTATTGGTCAGACAGCACTCTGAAGAAGATCAGCAGAGCCAACATGAGCGGCTCGGGACACGAGGACGTTGTTTCCACAGGTAAGGATCTCACGTTCTGTCACGTTCTCACTAGGTATCGTGCGAGGTTTCGGGTCAAAGCGGCTAATCTGGCATCACCTTAATGCTCCTCACATGAGCTGATAAAGTACTGATTCAGGCCAGGGCAAGCTGAGGGAACATTAAAACCTCGCCTGCGTTCATTTCCTGTTCCGGGTTTAGGTCTGATGACGACCGACGGTCTTGCTGTAGACTCCGTAGGAAGGAAAATCTACTGGACGGATACGGGAACCAACCGCATCGAAGTGGCCAATCTGAACGGCTCCATGCGGAAAGTTCTGGTGTGGAGGAACCTGGACAGCCCACGTGCCATCGTGCTCTATCACGAAATGGGGTAAATCCGATCGGGGAACTCGTATTAGTATCAGTCTGATGAACCTGATCGGGCTGCAGATATATTACGGTTTATTGTGAACACGACCCCTGTGTCTCGTCGATGTTTTCAGCTACATGTACTGGACAGACTGGGGAGAACACGCCAAGCTGGAGCGAGCGGCGATGGACGGATCCGACCGTGTAGTTCTGATCAATAACAATCTGGGCTGGCCGAACGGACTCGCCATAGACAAGGCCGGGTCACAGCTACTCTGGGCCGACGCCCACACAGAGGTAAGGGGGATGGGGAGGCGGAGCTTGAATGACGAGTGTATCGATAATTGAATTGAAACGAGTGATGGTTCCTCCGTCTCCTAGCGAATCGAAGCGGCCGATCTGAGCGGCTCGAACCGCCGGACGCTGGTTTCTCCGGTTCAGCACCCATACGGCCTCACTACACTCGGGCCACACATCTACTGGACCGACTGGCAGAGTCGCAGCATCCAGAGAGCCGACAAAACCACAGGAGACAACATCATCACGGTCCGCTCCAACCTGCCCGGACTCATGGACATCCAGGCCATGGACAGAGACAGGCCTATGGGTGTGATTTGATTTAATTCATGCGCCGAATTTGAATATTAATCAATAATTATGATTTCTATCGCACGTTTAATGCAGCCGGAATTATTTAGAGCTTTGTATTAGCAGTAATCACGTACATGCTAAAATACAAATTTAAATGCCTCTGGGAGTCTCTCGGCTTAATGTTTCTGTAAAACTGGTGTAACTGTATAAAAGTGTGCTGGTTATTATTAGAGTTATTAAAGCCTTGTGTTTCCATCAGGTTTTAATCGTTGCGGTCGGAATAACGGCGGCTGTACCCACCTGTGCCTGCCGCGCCCGAACGGCACGTCGTGCGCTTGCCCTACAGGTGTTGTCCTGAAGAGTGATGGCAGGTCATGTGACAACGTTCCCGAGTCCTACCTGCTCTTCTCCAACCGCGTCAGCGTGCGCCGTATCTCGCTGGACACCAGCGACCACACGGACGTCCACGTCCCCGTCCCTGAGCTGCACAACGTCATCTCGCTCGACTACGACAGCATCCAGGGCAAACTTTACTACACCGACGTCTCCCTGGATGTCATCAGGTACTTTTCACACAAGATAAGATTAGATCAAATCTACCTTTATCGATCTCCTGTAGAGGAAACTCAAATCGACACAGCAGCACAAGTAGGATGAGTAACATCAAAGAAAGAAAATACTTTTCATAAATACCTATACAATAACAATTCTAGAAACAATATAACAGATCTGTGTGTATGTATATCTGCTAGAGTTCTGTTTGTGTATATATACATGTGCAGTATACTCAGTATTTATATACATGTGCAATGATGGAATAATAATCAACTGTTGAGTGTGTTTCTGTGAGACTCGGTCAGTGGAGTAGGAGGTACTGGGTATTGTTGCATTGTAGAGTCTGATGGCTGATGCTACGAAAGTACCCCCCAGATGTTTTGAGGCACGTGCTCCTGAGCCTCCTCAGCTCAGCGTAGAGAGGATGAGAAGGATTGTCCATGATGGCTTTCAGCTTCCCTCTCATCCTCTTCCCAGTCACTTCCCCCAGCATGTCCAGTTCCGTCCCTACCACAGAGCTGACCTTCCTCAGTGGCTTGTTCAGTTTGTTGGCACCACAAGTCCCGATGCTACCTCCCCAGCACACCACAGCAAAGAAGATAACACTGGCCACCAAAGACTGCTAAAACATCTGTAGCTGCCTAGTGCACACGTTAAAGGACCTGAGTCTCCTCAGAAAGAACATCCTGCTCTGTCCTTTCTCATAGAGGGCCTGAGTGCAGTCTGACCAGTCCAGTGTGTTATTGAGTTGCAGCCCTTGGAGCTTGTAGGGGTCCACTATCTCCACTCCCTCCCCCCCTTATGGCCGCTTGATTTTTGGAGGCTTTTTGGAAGTCCACCACCAGCTCCTTAGTTTTCTTGATGTTGAGCTGGAGATGGTTGTTCTCGCATCATCTTATAAAGCTTATGATAAGGTCTCTGTACTCCTCCTTGTAATTATCTGTGATAGAGCCAACAATGCAGGAGTCATCTGAAAACTTCTGTAGGTGGCACATTCCCGAATTGAAGCAGAAGTCAGAGGTGTAGAGGGTGAACAAGTATAAAGACCGTGCCATTCCCTGAGGTCCTCCAGTGTTTCTAGTCACCTTATCTGAGAAGCAGTCCTGCAGCCTGTCAGTGAGGTAGTCTGTACTCCAGGCCACTGGTCCACCAGGTGGTTCTGGTCCACCTGCATCACAGAAAACTTCTCAGCCAGCCGTAGTGGCTGAACTGGTGTTAAAAGGAAATCAAAGAACATCCTCACAGCATGTGTGTGTGTGTGTGTGTGTGTGTAAGCTCTTTGAAGCAGGTGGATGATAGCATTCTCCACACCATTATCATTCTAATATGCAAACTGCAGCAGATCCAGGCATTTATGTGCCATGGGCCTGAGGTGCTGCAGAACTAGCCTCTCAAGGGTCTTCATTACATGTGATGTTAAGGACAAGTCTTTGGTCTTTGAGAGCATTGTATGTCCTTTCTTGGGCACAGGGACTATACAGGATGTCTTCCAGATCTTAGGTGCCTTTTTCAGCCTCATGGAGAGGTTAAGAAGATGCCGGAACACGCCTGCCAGCTGATCTGCACTTTAAGCCCCCTTGGGTTGTTGATGTCAGATCCTCTGGTTTTTGTTAATCCGGGTCTTAGTGAGCCGTCCTCTCACCTGGCTGGTCGTGATTGTGATGACTGGGGTGGTTGGAGATATGGGAAGGGGGTGATGGTGGTGGCAACGCTGTCTTCCTGGGTGTAGGATGTGTATCGATGTCGTGCTCGACTTTGTATTGTCTGCTGGTGAGAAGAGGCGGGCTGTGGCTGTCATGTCCCTATCTTGTGCCGAAGGAGGGGGCAGCTGAAGTGTGAAAGGGGACAGCCATATTGGAGGTGTGAATGTGGGACATTTGAGGAGATTGAATGGAACACGCCTCTCTCTGATCCTTCTCTCTGATCCCTCAATCATGTTCTTATAACAGTCTTTAGCCCATGTCAGCTCCCTCCTCAGCTTCTTCTGCCACATCTGTGTCCCCTGCCATGAAGGTTCTCATCTTTCTGTTCGGCAGGGCTTTGATGTCCCTGTTGATCCAAGGCTTGTTGTTGGGGAAGCAGCAGATGTTCTTTGTGGGGACAACACTTCTCCTCACTGAACCTGATGTTCTACGCTGAGTTTGGCCTGCATGATTTTCCTGAAACAGGTTCCAGTCAGTTGTCCTGTAACACTCCATCAGGGCCTCCTCTACCTCCACAGACTACAGCTGCACAGCCCTGGTGGTGAGCTGTTTCAGACAGGAAGGGAGGTGGCACTGTATGCCTCCTTAACATTAGCCTACAGCAAGTCCAAGGTCCTATCCCCTCCAGTGTTGCAGGTTACATGAGGCAGCTGTGGCTCAGTTGTCCACTAATCCACTAATCGTAGGGTTGGTGGTTGGAATCCCGGCCCGGGTGATCCCATGCCGAAGTGTCCTTGGGCAAGACACTGAACCCTAAGTTGCCCCCGATGGCAAGCTAGCACCTTGCATGCAGCTCTGCTACCATCGGTGTGTGAGTGTGTCTCATTTGTAAGTCGCTTGTAAATGTAAAATGATATTTCTGTAAAGCTGCTTTGAGACAATGACCATTGTAAAAAGCGCTATACAAATTGATAAATTATTAATTACATACTGCGTCAATTTGGTGACAGTACTGTAATGTATTACATGTCAGTAATTTATGTTGCTTTTCAGACGGGTGAATTTGGACGGGAGCGAAATGGAGACGGTGATCAGTCAGGGTCTGAAGACTACAGACGGCCTTGCCATTGACTGGGTGGCCAGAAACATGTACTGGACCGACACGGGTCGAAACACCATTGAGGTTTCCAGACTGGACGGATCAGCACGGAAAATCCTGATCAACAACAGCCTGGACGAGCCGAGAGCCATCGCCGTGTTCCCCAGTAAACGGTGAGAACTTCAGTGTGCGTCCTGTGTTTATCACCTGATCATCTTTCTTGTAGCTGGTGTGGATGTGTACTCGTACTCGTCCGAAATAAACAATATTATTTCATCCTAAATGCTGACTCATTACTTTCTCTGACTCTTTTTAGGTATTTGTTCTGGACAGATTGGGGTCATATTGCTAAAATCGAGCGTGCCAATCTGGACGGTTCGGACCGCAAAGTTCTGATCAACACGGACCTCGGCTGGCCGAACGGTCTCACGCTCGATTACGACACGCGCAGGTAAGAAGCAGGTAGCTCACATTCAGGGAAGCGGTGGCTCAGTGGGTAAGACAGTGGAGTGGAGGCCTGATCGGAAGGTCACGAGTTCAGATCCCAGCACTACCGACCTGCCACTGCTGGGCCCTTACGCTAACCCGCTAACAATTGTATACAATTGAGATAAATGTAAGTCACTCTGGTTATGGGTGTCTGCCAAATGCCGTAAATGTAAACGTTTTCAGTTAAGCATGAAGTGGTGTTTTAGGAGGAAGCTGTCTGAGTAGGCTGAGTAGTGTTTTTTGGCAGCATTATATTCGATTTTTGCTGTTGAGCTTGTATGTAGCTGAGAACCAAGTGAGCAAACAAACTGCATCTTGCCAGATGTTCACATTCTTAGATTCAGCACCATTAGAGCATTTGAGTCAGTCAGTGAATTCCTGAATCATTGAGTCACTGAATCACTGAGTCGCTGACATAATGAATCTGAATCATTGAGTCACTGAAATAGTGAATCAGTGTTAGTGAACCAGTGAGTTAGTGAAACAGCGAGGCAGTTGGTCCTTCAATCAGTTAGTGACACCTTTTACCGTGTGTGTGTTTGTGTAGGATCTTCTGGGTGGACGCCCACCTGGACCGCATTGAAAGTTCTGACCTGAGCGGAAAACTGCGCCAGGTCCTCGTCACTCCTGTATCACATCCATTCGCTCTCACTCAGGTAACTTCCGTCTTCATCTTCACCTCCCCTCTCTCCCAGTCACTCACTCACTTGCTTGTTCCTCCTCACTCCACCCTCTACTCATTCTTCTCATCTCCTTCATCTACACCCTTCCATCTCTGACCCTCGTTTTTCCATCCCATCCCTTATCTTTTACCCCCTACCCCTCCCCTTTCCCTCCATTTTCCTCTCTCCTCTGTGCCCAGCTGAAGCCGGTTTCCTCTCCTCTAATTCGTTTCTCCCGCATCTCGCAGCAAGACCGCTGGATCTACTGGACGGACTGGCAAACCAAATCAATCCAGAGAGTGGATAAACACACGGGCCGGAACAAAGAGACTGTCCTTGCTAACGTCGAGGGGTTAATGGACATTATAGTGGTGGCACCAAACCGGCAGTCGGGTAAGAGCGGTGGGAGATGTATACACGCTTTCATTCTAATTTATGCCTTTGAAAAGCTTTAAATTAAAGCCGTTAATAAAAGAATCGATTCCAATAAGCTATGCTCAGTAGTGAATTAATCGGCAGCGTGCGCTCTCTCTGTAGGCACTAATCACTGTGGAGTGAATAACGGAGGCTGTACGCACCTGTGCTTCGCCAAGTCAAACGGCTTTGTGTGTGCGTGCCCCGACGAGCCCGACGAGCAGCCGTGCTCCACCAGTGAGTTCAACACACGTTACAACAATCATTATAATCATCAGCACATGAGATATACCGCACATTTTTACAGAGCAGTCTGATTTGAATTTTATTTTCTGTCTTTTTAAAGTCGCTGGTTATGTTCCGCTCGTCCCGGAGAAGAAAGTGACCGCTGGCACTCAAGTTCCTAACAAACACACCAAATCTCAGACGGAAAAACCTCCAGAGGGCCGCGGACCTGCGCACAAGTGAGTATTTAAACGCTGACGCCGTAGGATTAAAATCACCAGTTGTACATGAATACATAGAACTCGTTACGGCGCTAGTTTACTAACACCGACTGTCGCTCTCCCAGCTGCACGGAGAAGAGCGACGCCGTGGGCGGCTGCATTCAGAGTAACGTGGTGTCTGCGCCTCACGGTACGAGACTTTATTGAAACATTTCATTCGGAGAATAAGCGGCGTGCGAGAGAACTCACGCCGTCCTCTCTTTTCTCTTTATTGCTGAAAAAGCTGAAGGCCTTCACATCAGCTACGTGATCGGAGGAGCGCTGACGGTGCTGGCCATCCTCATCCTCATCGCCGTCTTCATCATTTACAGGTGCATCGCACACGCTTATAATAATGACTCTGCTGACGAGCTGATCAAGCGCTTCCTCATAGTGGTGATGATTATAAATCATAAACGCATCATAGTTCTGTAATTATAGGACTGTGGAGATGCTTTTAATGTTCGAGAAGACGTGTCTAATCGTTACGCTTTTGTCCTCAGACACAAAAAATCCAAGTTTGCTGATCCTGGTGTGAGCAACCTGACGTACAGCAATCCTTCATACCGAACGTCCACACAGGAAGTGAAAATAGAAACCATGCAGAAACCACCGATATACAACCAGCTACGATATAAAAAAGAGGTACGCTTCCTGCGTCATCTCTTTTTAGCTTTTCTCCAACCAACATCTGTTTTTCTATCAGCCATTATCACGTGAGAGCACAACGCCACACTGGTCAGATGTGTGAATCTCATCCCGAACACTTCGAGCGCAAGCGTCAGACAGTGTAATATCAGACCAGCTGGCTTTGTTTAGACTCTCTCTCCTCTCTCTTCTGATTGGCTGCCGGCTCGCACCGTCACCATGTCGTCACACTTCTTTCGGTTAAATTTTGTGTGCTGCTTTAACTTCGAAATTAGCTTCAAATGACAAACAAACACTAGCGATATTAGAGACTTCTAAAGCATACGCTCGTCATTGAACTGTTTGTTTTCTTTCTTTCTTTCCTCCACTCTTCCTTCACTACAGCTTTCTCACCCCTACAACTCCCTCTCTCCTTTCATCTTCTAATTCACTTTCTCACCAACATGGCGGGAGCGAAGGTAGTTAACAAGGTAGCATGTCAAAGACGGTTTGGATTGAAGCGGAGTGTGTTCCAGAGATCTTGTTGAATCCAGAGCTCAAAATCACTCGCATGCACCTGTGTGTGTTTTTGTGTGTGTGTGTTTTTGTGTGTATTATTGTGTGTTTGTGTATGTGTGTTTTTTGTATGTGTGTGTTTGTTTGTGTGTGTGTGTGTGTGTTGTGGTGTGTGTGTGTGTGTTTATTAGTGTGTGTGTGTGTGTGTTTTTGTGTGTTTGTTAGTGTGTGTGTCTGTGTGTGTGTGTGTCTGTTAGTGTGTGTGTCTGTTAGAGTGTGTGTTTACATTTACATTTATTCACTTAGCGGACGCTTTTATCCAAAGCGACTTACAAATGAGACACAAGCAAAGTGATATCAAGCAGGGAACAATACAAGTAGTGCTACTGTACAAGATACATTAACTGAGTTCTAGAAGAAGCAACGTGCGCAGAGTCGAGGTGTAAGTGCGTTTTTATTTATTTATTTTTATTTTTTTTGTTAGTGTGAGTGTATGAGTGTGTGTGTGTGTTTTTGTGTCTTTGTTTGTGTGTCTGTTAGTGTTTGTGTTTTTGTGTGTTTGTTAGTGTGTGTGTGTGTGTGTTTTTGTGTGTGTTTGTGGGTGTGTGTGTGTTTATTAGTGTGTGTGTGTGTGTGTGTCTGTTAGTGTGTGTGTCTGTTAGTGTGTGTGTGCGTGTGTGTGTGTGTTTGTTAGTGTTTGTGAGTGTTGTGTGTGTGTGTGTGTCTGTTAGTGTTTGTTAGTGTGTTTGTGAGTGTGTGGGTGTGTGTGTTTTTGTGTGTGTATGTGTGTTTGTGTCTGTTAGTGTCTGCTAGTGTGTGTGTGTGTGTCTGTTTTTATGTGTTTTGGTGTTTGTTATTGTGTGTTTGTGAGTGTGAGTGTGTGTGTGTGTTTTGTGTGTTTGTGTGTGTGTTATTGTGTGTGTTATTGTGTGTGTTATTGTGTGTAATTGTGTGTTTGTTAGTGTGTGTGTTGTGTGTGTGTGTGTGTGTGTTTGTGTTTGTTAATGTGAGTGTATGAGTGTGTGTGCGTGTTTTTGTGTGTTTGTTAGTGTGTGTGTGTGTGTGTGTTTGTTTGTTAGTGTGTGTGTGTGTGTTTTGTGTGTGTGTCTGTTAGTGTTTGTGTTTGTTAGTGTGTGTGTGTTAAGTGTGAGTGTGTGTGTGTGTGTTTTTGTGTGTTTGTTAGTGTGTGTTTTGTGTGTGTGTGTGTGTGTGTGTGTGTCTGTTAGTGTTTGTTAGTGTGTTTGTGAGTGTGTTTTAGTGTGTGTGTGTTTGTGTGTTTTTGTGTGTGTCTGTTAGTGTTTGTTAGTGTGAGTGTGTGTGTCTGTTTTTGTGTGTTTGAGTGTTAGTGTGAGTGTGTGTGTGTTTTGTGTGTTTGTCTGTGTGTGTTATTGTGTGTGTGTGTTATTGTGTGTGATTGTGTGTGTAATTGTGTGTTTGTTAGTGTGTGTGTGTGTGTATGTGTTTTGTATGTGTGTGTGTCTGTTAGTGTTTGTTAGTGTGAGTGTGTGTGTCTGTTAGTGTTTGTTAGTGTGTTTGTGAGTGTGTTTTAGTGTGTGTGTGTTTGTGTGTTTTTGTGTGTGTATGTTTGTGTGTGTCTGTTAGTGTTTGTTAGTGTGTGTGTGTGTCTGTTTTTGTGTGTTTGTGTTTGTTAGTGTGAGTGTGTTTGTGTTTTGTGTGTTTGTCTGTGTGTGTTATTGTGTGTGTGTGTGTGTTATTGTGTGTGATTGTGTGTGTAATTGTGTGTTTGTTAGTGTGTGTGTGTGTGTATGTGTTTTGTATGTGTGTGTGTCTGTTAGTGTTTGTCTGTGTGTGTTTGTTAGTGTGTGTGTGTGTGTCTGTTTTTGTTTGTTAATGAGTGTTAGTGTGTGTGTGTGTGTGTGTGTGCTGGATTTCAGTCTGAAATTGTGTAATGATCATTTGATGTTGCTTCTGTAAATATGAATTAATGCAAACAAAAGAATGAGCTTCATGAGTGAACTAATTCATCTGCGTTACTTACATATAAAGTTATGTTGAAATTATCTTAACTGATGAGTAAAACTCTGTGTGTGTGTGTGTGTGTGTGTGTGTGTGTGTGTGTGTCAGCAGGAGGGCAGTTACACCAGCGAGAAGATCCGCATCGTGGAGGGGGTGTGTCTCCTCTCAGGGGAGGAGCTTTACTGGGAGGACCTGAAGCAGCTGAAAGTGTGCCGTGGAGGCACCTTTAAAACCTGCATGCGCACCGACACTGTGTCCTTACAGGCGAGCTCCGCCTCCCTTCAGGCAAGCTCCGCCTCCTTGGATGACACCGAGACCGAACAGCTGCTTCAGGGCGACCAATCGGAATGCTCGAGTCTGAACACTGCTCCCGTGGCCACGCCCAAACGCCACAGCACACTGCCTGACACGGGCTGGGTCCCAAATCGCAAACCCTCCACTGAGAGCGAAGTGTGAAGACACACACTCACACAAGCACACGCACACACTCATCTACTGGAGTCTAATCTACACACACACACACACACTCACACAAGCACACACTCATCTACTGGAGTCTAATCTACACACACACACGCACACACACACCCACACACTCATCTACTGGAGTCTAATCTACACACACACACACACATGAACACACACACCCACACACTCTTCTACTGGAGTCTAATCTGAACACACACACACACACACACACACTCTTCTACTGGAGTCTAATCTG
The DNA here is from genome assembly GCA_022414735.1 of Noturus placidus. Taxonomy (NCBI): domain Eukaryota; kingdom Metazoa; phylum Chordata; class Actinopteri; order Siluriformes; family Ictaluridae; genus Noturus; species Noturus placidus. Next base: position 34,923 of record JAFFST010053620.1, read on the forward strand.
AACACACACACACACACACACACACACACACACCCACACTAAGAGAAATAAGAACAGATTCGGAGCGAATGATCAACACAGACAATTTAAGAAACACTAAGAGATGGATATATCAGTATACTGGGAACTTTATTATTGTGTATAAAATGATGCTTTATTATTATTATTATTATTTTATTTGTATTTTTTTGCAGACTCGATGGTAAACACGGGACTGACTTTAACAGGATGCCTCCAGCCCTCGTCTGATCTTTTTATGAACGTTATTTATCTGAACAAATATCATTTTTCATTATAAAGTGCTGAAACTGCTAAACACCTCCCGGGACCTCGGATTAATGACAGCGCGCGAGTACGGGGGGGAGAGCGCGAGTACGGGGGGGAGAGCGCGAGTACAGGGGGGAGAGCGCGAGTACGGGGGGGAGAGCGCGAGTACGGGGGGGAGAGCGCGAGTACGGGGGGGAGAGCGCGAGTACGGGGAGCGGTCGCGGTGCTTTCCGAACCTCCTGAGAGACGCAATACAAATGGCCTCGTGATAGAAGCGTTGCTTCTCCCCCACTTCCTCATCGTCCATCTCTGAATTTTAATCTTCGTGTGTGTGTGTGTGTGTAAATGTAAACAATATAACATTATGTACATGATTGACTGTTCCATTAAGTATTTCATGAAAACGGAATCATCACGAGGCGCGTCAGGTCAGGTCAGGTCAGGTCAGTCAGGTCACAGTCAGGTCAGGAAACCGTTTCTAGGTATTGTGATATGATTCTTTAAGCCATCTCGCTCAGCACTAATGCAGAAGATTATATCACTTTCAAAAACAAATGTCTGTATGAATGACGTGAAAGTGCCAGATGTTGGTGGTGACGTTTTCTTCACTACATATTTATATTTCTGGAGGTGTGTTTGATCTTTCTGATGTTTAAGGCGGTCCATGTTGGTAAACACTTGGTGTGCGGTTTATTTCAGTGAGTGAACACACTGCGCTATACATCTATGATGCATTGAAGTTTCTCAAGATTC
>JAFFST010053622.1:0-16681 GCA_022414735.1 Noturus placidus
GGCAAGAACACATCTCCACACACACACACATAATCATACTACTAATGTACTTAAAAACTACTAATGCATGTTTAAAGCATAAAGTTTGTAAGTGAATAGCATTTGCAGATAATATAAAAACCCAACACCATCTTCTTTGACTGACGTTCAGTATATAAATGTAAATAAGCGCTCTGTCTCTCACATTGCAACAACCAAGGCTTCACCCACAACCTCTTTCGTTATGGGTCAAGCCTTGGTTCTTCGTCTTTTCAGGTGATTTGATTGGTTTAAAAATTGATGATCTTTTTAACACAGTTTTACTGTAAAAAAGTTTGTTGGTGCCTGTTGGGGACAGTGTGAACATGACCGTCATGTTTCCCAACATTCTAAAACATTTTAGAAGTTGCTGATTGTCGGCGTTGGTGCAGTGTGAACTGGGCTTAAGATATAATATGTTATTCAACGAACATGATATGATTATGTATTACTTAAGGTTCAGCACTTCAGCACATTTTTCTGCGTGTATTTGAGAAATTCCTTCACTTCCTTCACTAAAAAAAACCCCATCATGTTAATCTGGGCTTGTCCATTTATAATATTTAAAATAACAGTTGGGAAATGATTGATTAGGACCTTGCTGATAATCAATTAAGTGACATATGATACTTTAAAATAATAATAATAAAAAAAGACATTTTTATTTAATTTTATATTTTTCATTTTGAGAAGTTCTTTGTTTTGAAGTTTGCCTTCTGAAATTGTATTCTACTTTTTACACACTCCCAAAATCGGAGCTTTCTTCTAAGTTTATTCCTCTCGGTCAAATTTGAAATCAGCATTGCGTGTCTCCTTTCTTCCATCCATCCATCTTCAACCGCTTACTCCTTTTCAGGGTCACGGTGAACCTGGAGTCTATCCCAGGGAGCATCGGGCACAAGGCGGGGTACACCCTGGACCGGGTGCCAGTCCATCACAGGGCACAATCACATACAGACACCCATTCATACACTACGGACACTTTAGACACACCAATGAATGTAATTCCATAATTCTGTTTACTAGAAAGACATCCCAGCAGCCCTGTAAGGTTATATGATACAGGAAGTTATGAACGAAAGGAATATAATTACAGCTCATGTACAGGCAGGCATGTAATGATTACTGTGAGGATGAAGCGGTTAGGCAATTATCTTGAAATGAAATTTTACATTGGCACATGTTTTATATAATTCATGGATGCTGTCTTTATTACATTCATAACTGGAATAATTTCTAGAGTGAAGGGCAGGTGGACGTATTCTCCTTGTATAACTGTAAGGATAGAATTGATGACATAATGACATAACTGTGAATGTATTCAAAGAAAAGAGCTGATCTGAGCTCTTATCTAAAGGTTCACATGCAAGCATTAGATGATATTTGGCAAGGTCTAAACGTGTCTTGAGTAGTGTCTTGACTTCATACTTTATTAATCTGTCATAACTTTATAGTTGTGGACTGTAGATAAAGCACAGTGTGACTTAGTTTCAGACTTTGAACATCTCAACAGTCTGATAAGATATCTCAAATAAGTGGCGTACTGAGATCCCTTTAAATATAAATGAAATGTAAAATGTGTTAGTGCCTAAGCTGTTAGTGGACTGGTAAGTCCCTTATAAGTGGGTATTCCTGGCTTGCGCCCAGTGTTCCCAGGATATAATCCAGATTCTCTAGGCTCTCTAGTTACCTCCCAGAACGTACTACTGTAAATCATCTCTAGATGTGAATGTGTGTGTTGAGTGATGAACCAATGTCCAACTTTGACCAGGGAAAAGCTGTTACTCAAGTGTATAAATGAGTGAACGAATACTTCTGAACAAGCAAAAATTCCACGTTTTCATTTCTCATGTCACCTTTGTTTTTTTTTGGGTTTGTATATTTTTTTAATATGTCATTGACAAAATATTAACCATTAAACAATGCATTTAATTTGGGAGTATGTTCGGGTGCTCGGCCGTGAAAAAGGGAATGAATTGCAAAAGACACATCTAGAATTCAAATTCGTAAATTTGTCTATAACCAGAAATCCATTCTCTCTGTTCCATTCTTTATCCCTCTCCACAGGGTCAGAAATGTTCAAGCAGAACGTGATTGGATCCCTGCCCTACCATTCACATGCAAAGACACCCACACACACACACACACACACACACACACCTACCTACCTCATGGCAACACCCACACAGCCAACACATTATACGATTTTATACCATATGGAGGGGATGTGGCCTGTGGAACTTGTTTGAGGTTGATAAACATATGAACAATAATAGCACAAAAGAATACTAATAATAAACGGTGCATTGAGCGAGAAGTCACATGTGCATGGAATCTAAAGGCAGCTTCTGTGTGTGTCTATTGAAAGAGAGCAGGTAAGCTGTTATTGTCACCATGGTGCTGTTGTCTTGTTGCACTACAGTTTTGCTTTGTTTTTCTGGATGTTTGCTCTGGCATTTGCTTATAATATGGACCTGGAACCTTTTGATACAGATGCTGGCAGAAGCACTTGTGTATTGGATGTACAGGATATACTGGATTGTGTTTTGTTTTCAGTTCCGCTTCGTTTGACCGCATGCAGATGCTATCTTTGTATGTGGTTGATGTTTATGGAAATGATGATTTTATGCAGTTATGTACGTGGCTTTGTCATGTATTTGTTTATATAAAGTGATGTGCTTGTCTGATAAACACAACCCACGCAAAGGGATTCATATGCACATTTCCTGTATCTTATTTCTTATGTTTCGAAACTAAAAAATCTGATGAGAGGGAATTTTAGTAAAGTTGATCGGCACAACATGACGTATTTTCTGGCTCCATAATCAAATGTATTGCTTTTAAGGTTGTTCAAGATTGAGAAATGGACTGTTATAATGAGTCAAGATAGTTAGATAGCTGAGCTATTTTAGCCCTGCCTACAGCTCTTTTGTCTGTTGTGGCAGCGAGCCTTGCACAGTTCCCGAACAAAAGCCCCCTCGTTCCACTGGAGTGGATTAATCAGGCATGGTGTCGAAAAAATAAAACACTTCAACACACGTCTTGGCGCTATATTGTTTTAGCTACTTAAGAACAGTGTGAAACTCTTTTATTGTTTTTTTTTCCCCCTTGTATTTTATTTTGTGGTGTGTTGTGGTTTTGACAGTGTGCTACCATATTCAGTTGACATACTGGTCTCATCCCTCCCCCACTGGTCCCTTATTAAACATGAGTGCTGCACCCCCAGAGTAGTGCCTCCTCTGTGCTCTTAAAACAAAATCTATTATCCTGTCAATTTTACTTAAGTCAATTACATTTTCATGTTGAATTGAGAATTTTCATTTTCTGAAACAGACGAGACTAGTTTTGTTTCTAATTCTGTAAGTCAATATACAGGCAACTTTCTGAACAAGGTGTTTTTTTTAAAAAAAAATATTATAAACTCTTTTTTAAATAAGTGTGTATCTCTCTCTCTCTCTCTCTCTCTCTCTCTCTCTTATATATATAAAATTATTATTATTATATCTTAAATATAAATGGAGATAGAGCGAGCGAGCGCAAGAGCATTGCCCCAGGGCTCATATTTACATGTCCCATCATCTCAGCCATGCCTACTCCATAGTGGATAAAAGAGCATTGTATGCTAAACCCAGTGCTTATAGGTGCATCGATACACTTTTGTTGTCTAAATGGGTCTGGAACAGAAATTAATGAACTGTTCTCACTTCTGGAGACTAAGCAGCAAACCTGGGGTGTTCAGTATTACACTGTCAGCAATTAGGGCACTTCAGGTGATGGTCAGTGTATTACTTTTAGAAGAATTGTGCAATGTGAGACTATATATTAATAACTGGCTTTGCTAAAGTACACACATCTGATTATGCGGACAGATGAAGACTTGAAACTGAGACAGCTTGTAGAAATGCTGCTTGTGATCACAAATATAATAAAGTGAAATTACAGCATTTTTACTTCCATTCATTAATTAAATTAATACTCTTTATTATAAAGCAGTGTAATAAAGACAACTTCATAATAAAACAGTACAAGTGGTGTTGTTCTTTTTGTTGAACAGTATTTAATGATGATCACGCATTGTGATTACGATTAACACTGTGCTTTGATCCTATCTTGCAGTGTATGGGGAAATCCACTCTGCTGATTTCATCTACAACCGTCAGTTTGTTCTGCCAAATTTCACAGCATGTCGGTTACCTACGACGAGACTCTGGTGTCTGATGAGACGACGGACAGTTTCTGGGAGGTCAGCCCCCCTTTTTTTGCCGTTTCAAAAGTTTATTTCAACATGGTGTTCCAGACAACTGGCCCTAAATGGTTTCACAACAATGTTTTGGCATGTGATTTTGTATCATGAGCTCACTGAAAGAACCACTGTCATAGCAGCCATGTTTTATCACAGGTTGGGAATTATAAGCGTACAGTAAAGCGCATTGACGACGGCCACCGGCTCTGCAATGACTTGATGAGCTGCATTCAAGATCGTGCTAAAATAGAGAAGGCGTATTCACAGCAGCTAACAGACTGGGCTAAGAGATGGAGACAGCTAGTAGAAAGAGGTACTGAAAAGTATATAGTTTATACAGTTTGGCGATTTACCAATGAATTTAATTCCTATCTAGACATTAGATATACCACCACTTATACTTTCTCTTTGTCTGTATTTCAGGGCCACAGTATGGGTCAGTAGAGAGGGCCTGGATGGCAATGATGAATGAAACAGATAAGGTGAGCGAGCTTCACCAGGACATAAAGAACCTGCTGATAAATGTCGACTTGGAGAAAGTGAAAAACTGGCAGAAAGATTCCTACCACAAGCAGATTATGGGAAGCTTTAAGGAGACCAAAGAGGCAGAGGAAGGCTTCAGAAAGGCTCAGAAACCATGGGCCAAAAAGCTTAAAGAGGTGAGGAACATTAATATTCTGTACCTTTCATATTATGGCATTTCCATTTTTTTTCAAGGATTTGACAATATAGTAAATTGGATATAAATAATAAATAATATCCAATCATTTGCAACAGATTTTTAGTCGTGCTCGATCAAAAGCATACACTCATGGTGCACTATTAGGAAAACTATACAATTCTTCATGTTGAAAATCTCCTGTTCAACCACATCCCAAAGGTTCTATTGAATTCTATTGAATATTGGTCTCGTGACTGGCAAGGCCACTGAAGCACATTGCACTCATTGTCATGTTCATAAACCCATGAGGACAGTCTAGAACCTGTTGTGCATGAAAATCTACGGACATCAGTAGCTATACTGTAGAAATATTCAAACCAGCCTGTCTGGCCCCAAACATTCACGCCATAGTCAAAATCACTGAGACCACATTTTCCCCCATTTTGATAGTTGATGTGAACATTACCCGAAGCTTCTGGCCCATATCTGCATCATTTTATGCATTGCACTGCTGGCACACGATTGGCTGATTAGATAATTGCATGAATGAGTACAGATGTACCAGTGTTCCTAATAAAGTGTTCAGAGAGTATAGTGCAATATGGCCAGAATTCATCAATTCTGTATGCATGCATGACCACTGACATTTTCTTGGCCTCGGCTTGTTTACATTATTAGTACTACTTTATTATTATAATATGGATTGCCTTTGGACTTTTGTGCCATTGTTATTTGTCGTTGATCTTAAATCTGGCCATTGTTGCATAATGTTAATACTCACAGTTAATCCAAGCCCTCAATTATTACCTGTGACCACGGCATGATTCTCTTTTTCAGTCACATCACCGCCTGCTGACTTGGAATGAGTGGAGCTCAGTCATTTAGCACTGTATTGTTTAGTCATATTTAGGAATTTTTTTTGTTTAAAAAAATAAATAAATAAAATTTACTATGAATTTAAAAAGATATTCGTCTTTCCCCGTAGGTGGAGACCGCAAAGAAAGCATACCATTTGGCCTGCAAGGAGGAGAAGATTGCGTCCAATCGAGAAGCGAACAACAAGGGAGAAGCATCGTCTACCACTGCAGAGCAGCAGAAGAAGTTCCAGGAGAAGTTAGACAAATGCAGAAGCGAAGTTCAGAAGGTGAGCCTGGAGGATTTGTACAAATTGTAACAGCTAGTTAAAAACATTTCCAAAGCCAGTTTTTTGTATAAATTCTTTTGAATATCATATAATTTAGTCACTGTGAATGCATGCTAGAATAAGTTGGTAGATGAAAACGGATTTATTTACTATAGAGGGTATGCACGTGACGTCACGGTAGCCGGAACTCGCCGCCGTCACACCCACTGAGTGGGTCCCAAAAAGACTGCGTGGCAGCATTAGTGTATAGCGTGAATTCTGCGAAAACACAGAAAAAATGCATCTAAAATGGGGGGAAAGCTGTCGTGCGCTCGACTGTGCTAACAGATTCAACACGAATTCGACTCTATCTTTTTGCAGAGTGCTAAAAAACCATTCAGTCCTTTTTTACTAAGGAAGTTGTTTTGACATGTGGTGTTTTACCTTCACAAATTAATAACGTTAGTAAGTGGAAGCAGTGTTGGCCACAAACAAACGAGGACTAGTTAGCTTATGGATTACCAGATAAAATTATATCATAAAATAGCAATATTTGTACATACCTGTCTACATGCAACCAGAAGGTTCATTGGTGTTCTTGTCACTTTTATTTCTTCAACAAATCCCACTTTGAAGCAGGAACAAGCGTCAAGGCTTTTGTATGTCTTCAGGCTTCAGGTACATATAAATGTGGGGAAAACCGATTTCTGACCACATGCCAAGGTCCATGGACTACAGGTTCTTGGGCAAGTTGTAAGGGTTACTGTCGAGTCTAACTGCTTTTTAACTTAAGCTGATAATCTTTAGTTATATACTAGCGTTGTTGCAGCTTCTCTTATTAGAACCAGCGATTTTGCTGGATGTTTTGCCACTCAGTCCGGCCAAGGGGGCGTGTTCCAGCGGGAAAGTGACGTCTATGCATACCCTCGATACCTTGTGTAGCAGGTTAGACAAACAATTGGTGTAATTTGCAAGTTTATGCAGTTGTTTGATGACAAAAGAAAAGTGCGCAATTTGACAAATCGGGGGATTGCTGGTTAGAACAGTATCTCTCGTTTTTACAAAACAAAATCCTTCCCGAAAAGTTCCTGTTAGATTCAACCTGGTAGGCCGGAATCACATACGAAGACAAACTCTGACCTGCTATCAGTGGCTGCATCTCATTCTCTGACCTTGAGGCCAACTGCAGCAGTGTTGATAGCTGAATCATTGTAGCTGAGGTGCAGTGTCTCATGGGAATTGTAGTCTCTAGTCCTTTTTTATGGTATTTACATAACATAACAGTAGCACACTAAAGGTCAAAGTGTAAAGCTGGAGCACAGCGCAACAGCGGCACTGAATGCTAAGTGGTGCAAAAGCTGTCTTGGAAAAATGAAAGTTTGATCGTAAATGCAGTGCTAACTAGATAAATGGCTAATCCATAATCCAACTGATACATCTGCCCATGTGAGTGGCTGTGGTATTCCACATGATGCTGATCTTTTCAAGCTATTGGAGGTATGGCAACAGCGGGCAGTAAATCCTTGGGCTGGATTAAAACTCTCATGTGGGGTCTTTAGAATTGGGTCATTTACAAGAAAAGCCATTTGACATCTAAGCAGACTGTGCCGTTCATAAGCATGAAGCTTGACTAATGAACTTTGCAAGGCTTTCTGACGGAGGACTGAAAATTACAAGTGGCCAAACACTAACCGTTTATAGTTTCTAAATCAGGCAGTGATGTTAACATCAGCAAAACCAGTGGTGAAAATGGGAATGCTGCACCTCAGAGCATTTCAGTGTTGGCTGAATGCTCAATAACTGTGACCCATATCACAAAAGCATGTGCTGGTAAGGGTCAGTCCAAACAAGATTTCGTAGAGGTTTTTTTTTTTGTGATTATTGCGGCGATTTTGCTGAGTTTTGTTCTCTCTCCAAAATTTGTGATGCAATTTGCTGAGAGTTTTGTGCTTTTTTTTTTGCACAAAACTACTTAAATTGGTGTAATTGCATGAAATTGTTTTGTATGGGCTTTCGCAATGATGTTTGTTGGTAAATGAGACCTTTTAGCTGTCCTCATGTTCGACACATGAACCAAAGAGGGATTTTGGAAGAATGTGCGTTGTGATGACATCACACGACACGTCTTGGCCCAAATCTACAGTGATTTTTGAAAAATTGCAACCTCCTGTGAATATTGTGACGTTTCCTTGATTTTGAATTCATTTCATTCATTTCTGACTGATTGGTGACAAGATCATGTGTATGCTCCCTGAGCCATTGGTCCAGCATGTGTTTTCTCGTTTGTGGTTAGCCCTTAATTGTTCTTCCTGCCAAGTGGGAAATAGTAGCATCCTCTACCTTGAGATTGGCAAATGCACAAGAAGGTGGTTCAGTTAAATGGGAACACCTACAGCACAGACCAAGATAAAAAGAAGATGAATTTATATTAATGTAAATTAATGTACATCAGTAAATATATTAATAAATCATCTCGTGTCCAGTGATGCCTCTGTGGAAATGACTGTCAGCTGGTAGATGTCTGACCAGCTGTGTGTGTGTGTGTGTGTGTGTGTGTGTGCGCGCGCGTGCTTTGGGAAACACCATAAGAGAGGGTGTGGCTGTCTAAAGACAGATTAGGTCATTGGGTTATACGGTAAGTGATATACGGTATAAAATTTTTCTTATGTAAACGACACAAATGACCGGGGAAAATGAAAGTAATTCCTAATAAATGTGTCTGTGACTGTGACACAGTTATAGTAAAAAAAGAAAATAATGCAGGAAAATAATGTAGACTGTGCACAGAGTTTTTTTTGTGTGTGGTTTATTCCAGGCCAAAGAGAAGTACGTGAAGGCTCTGGATGAGCTGAGTAATTGCACGCCACAGTATGTGGAAAACATGGGGCTGGTGTTCGAACAGTGTCAGCAGTTTGAGGAGAAGAGACTGGCCTTCCTCAGGGAGGTGTTGCTGGATATCAAACGCCATCTTAACCTCACAGAGAACCAAAGGTCAGCCTAAAGATTAGCTCCACTTAACTGCTCTCTTCCAAAGCTGATAATGTCTACTTTAATTAGTTTCTATTAAGGACAATGTAAGTAAAGATAGATGAAAGTATTGCGTACTTCTCAGCATTTATTTATTAATTTATTTATTAAAAAATAATAATAATAATTTTTTGCAGCTATGCCGCAGTATACAGGGAGCTTGAACGAACCATCGCCTCTGCCAGTCCTCAAGAAGACCTGAGGTGGTTCAGCAACAACCATGGCCCAGGCATGCATACAAATTGGCCACAGTTTGAGGTAAAATATTACCGAAAAAATTGTAAAAAAATGTAGCCATAGGTGGATTTGCTAAGATAGATTGCGCATAGGTGTAAAAGAGTGTGGGAATGTGCGTGTGCCCTGAGACAGACTGGCGTGTTCACAGGTTAGGCTCCGGATCAGTATAAATGATAAAGTACTGTATACTATACTTTTTTAAGCATAAAGTGATTACCAAAGATGACTGAATCAATAATGGAATAATAACACAACAAGGATGACACTAGTAAAGTTAAATGTTGTCATATTTTCAGTTTTGATCCTTAACTGTGGTTTACTTGGTTCATTTCTATATTTGAGGGTAAATCTGGCCACAAATACTAACTGGAGTACAGTTAGCAGATTACTATTTGAGGAAGTGTGACTAATGAACAGCGAAAGCTGTACGTTATGATTTTGGGGCATCTTGTATTTTCAATCTTACTCTGTGCACCTGTATGAACACTGATCCTCGGGACATTGTCAGTATTAAGAAAATTTCACTTTTACTGTTTCTTCTTTTCTTCTGTCATTTATATCTTCCCCGGAATAACCCTTTCCACCTAGGAATATAACCCAGAACTGAGCCATGCCATTAACAAGAAAGAAAAACTGAAAAAGAACCATGATGATGTCACACTCACCCATGTCATGACTGTTGGCGACCATCAGTCATCGCCACAGGTTGACAACCGTAGCAGGTACAGAACACTATTTCTCGTTGTTTCTTTAGACTAAAAGGATCGGGTAAACTGTGGGCTTGAGTGAAAGGATGACATTCTTGTTTGATGACTTTATTTATTTATTTATTTAGTCCATGTTTCTTTCATTATGAATTGCTCATGCTCCGAAACAACGTCTAATAATCATTTGTATTTGTAACACTCCCATTTTACCATTCTGATATTTCAGCGTGAGCAGTTATGAAAAGAACCAGGCATACTCTGCAGAATGGTCAGATGAAGAGCAGGCAGCTGCAGAGACCAACGGAGGCAGCAACCCATTTGAGGAGGAAAGGAGCCAAGGAGTGCGAGTCAGGGCACTATATGATTATGAAGGGCAAGAACAAGATGAGCTCAGCTTCAGAGTAGGTGAGAGGCCTAGCATCCCCTAGCTGTCAGTTCCCTCGCTGTACGTGTACTCTATTTGGGGATTTTGGAATTTTGCCCTCCCTGGTGGAGAAACACTACTGCGAGCAACGTGTGGGAAACAGGGTTTCAATGGTGGCATTGCAGGGGGTTTGTGAGACAGTGATAACAATGTCAATAACACATTGAAGCACATTTTATGTAATCAAGTAAAAACGTAATTACGACCATTTAATACTGTATCCTTTCACTATAACCTAGTAAGTCCAAAGTAGATTGAATTTGATTGAATTAATCATCGGTCATATCCTGAGATACACCTTAGCATGTGCGAGTTACAATGTTGACTAGCTAAATACATTTTTTTGTGGCTGAAAGTGTCTTCAGCTTTAGAATTCCTCCTTAAAAATCACTGAAACAGGACAAACATTATCAGTAAAAGAAAATCACAAGAGGAGGAACATCCAAGCAAAAGCTCCAAAGTGGGAACATTCTCTAAAGTACAGCAAGGAATGATTAAAACTTGCATATTTGTGCATGGACAGTAAGAAGACCAAACTTTTAACTCGACCCTACTGGCTTTCCTGCAATTCCCGGATGTGCAACATTTGAATATCCAACAGAATTTGAACCACTTGAATTTGTAAAGAGAAATGAAACGGACCGAAATGTTGTCGGTCGTTTATTATAGGTTTAGTGATTGGCTTGGAAATGAACTTTTGGAAGGTGAATATTGATTGTTGAATTTTCATGAGCGAAACTGTGTGTGAAATGTTTACGATTGAAATATTCACAGCTTAAATTTACACCCATGTTGAATTGCGAACCCTGAAAATACAATGCATTAAAATGCAAGAGCTGTTAATGCGATGCATTGATTTGATTTTTTTCGATTAGCAATTCAGCATGCTTTTTTTGTTTGTTTGTTTGTTTGTTTGTTTCAGACATGTCCTTGTTTCACTTCCATCATTTTAAACCATAAATCCTCTGCACTGTAGTGTTAAACAATGTGTGCTTGCTGATTTCTGTAAAGACTGTAAAATCATTGTCAAAAAATAAAAATCATATTAATATCATAGCGATGGTCAGGCCGTTTTCGCCTGGGAGTAACAAGTGGAATAGAAGCATTAAAAATGATTTAAAAACTTGGTTTATATGGAACGCAAATTCCCCGTCACGTTCCCTGCATGTCTGCACGCGTACACATCTGTCATCTGTTAAAGTGAAAGCTAAGATGCTCTGATTCTTCCCTAACAGGTGAGGAGCTTACTAAACTAGAAGATGAAGATGATCAAGGCTGGTGTAAAGGACGGCTGGACAACGGTCAGCTTGGACTGTACCCGGCCAATTATGTCGAGCCTATTTAGTTGCCTTGTGTAGGGAAAATGGTCTTCATAACCAGAGACTCCAATAATTTACCATGAAAAACCCAAACCTTATACATTCACACCATATCCTAACAATTGAACAGAAGAAAAAGCTCAAATGTACATAGTACATAGTACAAGTATACTGTTGTGTTAATCTACACAATAGATTTGGGTTATCAGAAACCAAGCATTTCCATATGTAATGTCATTTCAGCAGACACAAAGAAAGTTTTCATACCCCTGTGTGTCTGTAGCCTGTTCTTCTATATGATATTTATATAACCCAGTCCATGAAGCCTAGCATAGGAATTCACTATGCAATATGTATATTTCATTAGTTTTAGGTGTTGTAATGCCAGTCTCACTATTGTCCCTAATGTTGGCACTGTTTTATTACTTATTTAGGTTATAACATGCATTTACATGTCATTTTTATCTCTTATTTATTGATTGGGTAAATATGATTGTGTGATGTTTTTTATCTCCGTGTTCGTCAAATGAAGTCACATTTTTTGACGTGTGCACGTGTTTTCACTTCACTTCTACCTGGAATGTATCCTGCGCTGGTATTAGCTACCATATGGCAGCTGGATTGTGAAGTACTTGCATTGGCATTTAGCAGTTTGGTTCAAGTGCAGAAGTTTGTACTCCTCGAGTGCTGTCATTGGGCCCTTTTGGACAAGGCAAAATCTCAAAATGCTGTTTTTGTAGCAATCACTTCTTCACTTTATAGTCTTACATGGTTTATAAGAAAAGTGTATTGTTCACATACTCACTGACTGATAATCTTTACTATATACCCATAATTTGCATGTTTCTAAATGCAACTTACATAACAGTCCTCATGGAAACCTGAACTACTTTTTGTCCGTTTTAACAAAACAACCGAGTTGAGTGCCTATTAACATTGCAAACCATTTTCTCTTAAAGTCTACAAAGTCCTCATGACTGCTATATCATGACCTTTGCGTTGATATGCATAAAGGACATGTGCATATGCCGTAAGGTAACGTGTAATACTTTTAGTTAAAGGTAATACTTTAACCTCAACAATGACAGTGCACCTTGCAATGAATAAAGCCTTGTTGGCAATTTAAATGATAAAAACCTCTAGGGTTTAGTAAGTATTAGCAAAGTTAGCACTTCTGTGTAAATATTCCTTGCGACACTTCTGTTTGGTCAATATTAAGGGCATTGAAATGGGAACACCAGCACAATATGAGTGGATTTAAGCTCATGTTTAAGCTTCTAATGCTGGTGTAGTTACTGTTCAGTTCAAAATTAAAGCCTAACCTGTCATCTAACTTTTTTATGGGCGGCTGTGGTTCAGTCGGTAGAGCGGGTTGTCCACTAATCGTAGGGTTGGTGGTTCGAATCCCGGCCCGGGTGATCCCATGCCGAAGTGTCCTTGGGCAAGACACTGAACCCTAAGTTGCCCCCGATGGCAAGCTAGCACCTTGCTACAATTGGTGTGTGAGTGTGTCTCATTTGTAAGTTGCTTTGGATAAAAGCGTCTGCTAAATGAATAAATGTAACTTTTCTGTAGCTGGCTGTGTGGATCACACCAAAACACTGTGTTTGAGATCACCACTAGAGAGCGCTGTTCCGATAACTTTTAGTGCTGGTCTTTTCAAAATCATGAACCGTTCTTGTCCAACATTCATGATAATTAAATGTAATTATAATGTAATTATGTGTAACACGTTCTAGAAATACATCTCATTTAATTAGTACCTTATGTTGTCATATCTGCTATAACATAAAATTAAGACATAAGCCATTAATAATTGCTGCATTATGTATAACTCCTTACTATATGAACATAACATTTCTCATTTCTATTTACAATCTTATGTCATTAAAACCATATCGCACATTAAATGACTGATTAACATTTTAAAATGTATGAAGTTACCAACAGCCTGTTTGTCAATATCAACGGGTTTTGTTATTATTCATCCACTGCAGCTTTTCAAAGTTTCCCACTAACTTGCTACACTTAAAAGTGAAAATACAAATCATTATCATAATGTTTTTGCTTATAGTAAATGCGGAAGGACTGAAATAAAAACCCATGATGGAGACTTGCTGTAGCAGAAAGTTTTACTAAAGATGTATTAACAAATCTTTATATTATTAACAATGGCAGACACTGCAAAAAAAAAAAAAAAAAAAAAAAAACAATCCAGAGAAAAGGTGACATTGAAAGTCACCAGAAAAAAAGAAGAAAACAACAACAACCCACACACATGTTTACATGTAAGGTTGGTAATTCATAACAGGTTAACACCTGACAACTCTTAATGTGTAAAGAACATTTTAATGAGAACATATTACTAATAACAACTGCAAGATTTTATTTTTCTGCTGATCAGAGAGAGCGAGAGCACAAGGTGAGCTTCTAATGGAGGATGACCATTTGTTCCCATAGTGAGTCGAAGACTTTCTTTACTGTTGATGCCTTTAGGGAGGGTTTATAAGTTTGCTGTGTGATTAGGCCTAGCGAAAAGAGCTGAGTTGGGTGTAGGCCAGGACCAAACCCAAGCAAGTGCCTGAGTTGGCCACTCATTCTCACAGGGAGTGGAGCTTTGCTCAAACAAAAACTGCAAGCGTTGACATAGCACTATGAAAGCTGTCAGAGAAGAACATGTGTCTGACGACGAATTATAGAAAGAATTGACAGAAATAAAAGCAAGTTTCCACGTTTAGTAAGCGCCTAACGCTTCTGGAAGGCAAAAACTGATCCTAAATGATTCTTCGATTACGTTGACGTTTGCTTATAAGCTAACTGATGGACTGAGACAGGCAGACAATGCGAATAGCCGGGCATCTTATGTGACCTATATAATCAGAAAATGTCTGATATAATGTGTTTTATTGAGATCCTGAAAAAGTGTCTTCATGTAAAAGAGGCCACGTTGATTGGCACTTGGAATAAAATATAATTCAAACTGATTCATGACATTAAATTAACACAGACCAAAACATCAACTAAACGCAGAAAAAGACTAGAGTGCATAGACTCTAGATCTTAGGCGGTTCGTCAGTGCATAGCAAACAATCTGTCATCTTGTCTCTGTTGGTCTGATCGTTGGGTTCATACTGGGTGGACAAACTGATAAACCAGTCTCTGAGACACATCTGGCTTGCGGATGATTCCCTTCTTGTAGTACTGCCTGATGGAGCGGCTGAGCTTGTCATAGTTCATCGCCGGCCGGTTCTTCCTCAGACCCCAGAGTCGTGCTACGTGAGCAGAATCTTCAATTTTGAAAATACCTTCAGGCAAAAGATGAATAAAAGCTTCATCTCAATACAGAAGTGGATTTGCCAGTGATATAAAAAATATTAAAACAATAAACAATGTCACACTACGCCGAAGTAATGCTAACTTTAATTTACTGGCACTACTGGGTTGAATTCCCCCGATAACGTTTTATACCTTTCTCTTTATTGAGCCAGCGGATGCAGCGTCCATAGCTGTGCGGTTTAAGTAAGAGCTCTCTGAGGAACTGCCACAAATGGATGGGCTGACCGGAACAAGATGAATCTGCTTCTGACCACAACTCCTCTCTCTCTGTCGGACGACACCAGTTAATGTGACAGAATTTCACAACAATTAAAAGTCTATTTTCTTCCTGCTCTGTGACTACATAAGCTGTTGAAATTTCTATACATGTGTGTTTACATATGTGTACACAGATAAACTTACCTGTGATCCTGCTCTCGCCTACTGAACATCTCTCTTTCATCCAGGCAGCTGAGCACACAAAGAAACTCGTGAGTGTGTTACTCTACTCTGTGTATTTACAATGGCTTATACCACAACGTAAGGACTCACCATGTCATGCATTTTTCATTCCATTCCAGCTATATTGTGCATGTTTAAGCATAGGTATGTACCTGATTTCCATATATCTAGATGAGCGTGGAGTGTGTCACCACACTGTGGACAACGCTGTCGAAAGTCTTCCTCTGTCATGGCGCACAAGTCTTTCCCATCCAAGTCCTGAAATGCTTTGCCCACCTGAGGGAGTCGATACAGGTGCTCTGTCCACAACAGCCACTTCTGAACATTTCCGCAACTCCACTCCACCGGATCTGAAAGATCCGATATAAGATTGACTCATGGCACATTATTCAGTATTCCCTCAACAAACATTTTAGAGGCTTCAGTCATATAACAGTCGGATTAGCAATGTTTGGAGAGAGCTTTTTGTATTTTGATGCATGATGTGATTGTCATTCAAGGAAAGCAAAAGGCAAAAGTGTGAACGGGGGAACGAGTGTTTACCCAAGGAGGTGTAGCATAAGGAGTGAAATGTGCCGTGACAACTGTCAGTTAGAAGAAATGTCAGTACGTAAGTACAGTAAGCACACGCCAATAAAACCAAGAGCAAGTATCAGTGAGGTTTAGGTAGATTAGGAGATATTCAGCAATGCAAACACAGGGAAGTCTATCTCTTTATATATTCTTAAGCTTTAGAGAACGTGACTCTATTCAGCAATGTTAAATGTTTTAGAGCACATCAATACAGTATGCAGGTTGATGGCTCTTTTAGTCAGAGTTTCTCACCGGCACAGGACAAGTTACAAACCTCCTGCTGGGCAAACACCAAAAGCCCTAAAGTAAAGCTACTCCAACAAAGTTCTCAGGTCATTTGAAACAACACCACATGCAAGAGCGAGGATTAAACAGATCCTGGTGTATAAAGCTGGGTTTTGACGTTATATGTAATCTGCACAAACATCTTTCACATTTTCTGTTTAAATAAAGAAAATAACCTGATGGTTCTTTGAGCGGCATACAATTTGTGTCATTCCAATCAAATAGTACACATTAGTGGATTACAAATGTCCATCATCACCGTACTATGTTCTTGCCAAACATATATA
>JAFFST010053625.1:4777-19796 GCA_022414735.1 Noturus placidus
ACCCTAAGTTGCCCCCGATGGCAAGCTAGCACCTTGCATGGCAGCTCTGCTACCATTGGTGTGTGAGTGTGCTCTCATTTGTAAGTCGCTTTGGATAAAAGTGTCTGCTAAATGAATAAATGTAATGTAATGTAAAGTAGCAAATTGGGAGATTTTATTCAGAATCAGACACAGGAGGAAAAGGAGGACTTGTGGGGCTATAATCATTGACTTGAGGGAGAGGAGGACTGGTAGGACTGTAGTGTGGCGATCCGGGACGGAAGGGTGAGAAAGGATGATAAAATGGAGTATGCCCAGGAGATCCAGGGGGGTGAAAGAAGAAACGAAATAGGAGAGATTGGAGGGTGGTATCCAGGCAGCCATCATGACATCTGTGTCAGCACTCTACTCTGTAGAGGTGGGAGAGAGCAGAGGCTGAGGGTCTGTTTGGGTGGAAGCATCCACACACACCTTGTCAAGTGATAACACAAAGGAGGTGGGAAAGTAGAGTTATCGAGCGATGATGTTAACACTTCAGTCAGAAGATTCAGGTCAGTCAGCAAATGAGACAGTTGATAGCGTGTGTTTAAATCAAAACCCGCGAGAGAAGGGAAGAAATGTCCACGGTATGCTTAAAGAAAAACAGAAAAAGGATGAACAGGCATGAGCAATATACAGCACTATATCAAAGGGGCACATATGTAACCTACGGAGAAGTCAGACGCAAGCAATATAAACAGTAACCACTTACCCATGTCAGCAGGAGCAGAAGAAAGTATCCAGAATATCCACAAAGAAAGTCCAAATGGAAAAATGCAGACAGAAACTAACGGTCCCCATGGTTCACTGGCCAAATAGAAATGATTAAGACGGAAGGGTGTATGTTTAAGACGGCAGGGTGTATATTTAAAAAAACCAAACAGAAAAAGGCCGAACATAATAGGATAGAGAAACATGGAAACTGTGCTTTATAAGGAATGGAAAAATGAAAAATAAACTATAATAGGAATGAGAAAATATATGTGAGATATAATGGAAAATTCAGAAAACCCAGAAGGGAGGGGAAGAGTGTATATAAGGGATAAGACTGACACACGTTTCTTAGATCACTCCTTGGGGTACCTCAACGACTGCATCTCAATTTGTGATGGGAGAAAACTTCAATAAAAACTGAACCTACTTCTTCTCACTCACTCGTCTTGTGTGCATCGTTTCATCGAAAGTCTCCGAAGTGTAAGTATTGAACTTATCCCAATTATTGAATAGGGACATTGGTAGAATAATTATAAATCATAGTGCATAACGGTGACAGAGCAGAGAAATTTGGATATTTCATTTAAATTTGGTTGTTCATTTGGCGACACCGGGAGGACTGGCATAGACCCAAAAAGTCCAGACTCCGCGACTCACAGGCAAGGTAAGGGCGAATAGGGGAAGGCGAGACAGAAGCCTTTTTAAATTCTGCATTAGACGCTTCACTACTGTGAGTCTGTGGCCCCGGAGGGAGAGAAAGGACAGAGTTGGTCTCCAGAAAAAGAGTCCTGTAAAATATATAAAGAAATATACAGATTAAGTATCACAGGGAAAGACGGAAAGTGAGTGAGAAAAGGTAAGAACCTAATAGGAAAATGCACGATTATTGTGTAATGTATAAAAAGTGTTGAAATATTAAGTTGAAGAAAAGTCTAAGGATTGAATGTGATGTGATTTTTGTGTAACGAGTGAGTGAAAGTCCTGCGATACCGCTGATGAAAGACTCAGGTTTCCATAGAAGGCAGGTGGATAAGGCTTAGAATCCCTTGATACCACTGGAATGAGTCCAGGTCTACTTAGAGAAGGGTAAAAATCCTATGGGCCCCAGGTCTGGGTAAACGGGCAGTACAGAGGGTGAGAACCCAAGTGCGGGCAACGTACCCGGTGAGTGAGTGAATTTTTGTTTTTGATTTGATACTTTGGGGAAGACACTACTGCGGGTGGTGATATGGTATGCTGAACGTTATGTGTATGAATGTATTGTGTATTCAAACAGTGATGATATGCTGAATGTTATGTGGATGTATGTATTGTGTATGAATCCCAAATATCTGAACGTGTCTGAACGTATGTATCTGCAACGCGTGGTTGGCCCAAGTGGTACCAGACCCACGTGTAGATCTGGCCCCGTTTGGGCGTTATCGAATGGCAATATGGGACGCCATATGCTGGATGTTCCCAACCAAAATGGATCCGGGGAAGCTGGAAATGCTTAAATTGGGAGACGAGGAGAACGTAGCAAAATTTATACAGAGCTTCTAAGACAGGTGGAGAGAGGAAATGGGAGGTAAATGGGATGAGACTGCGGCTAGCCAAGGGCTGTTCAAGATGCTGTTAAAAAGGGCCTTGCCTGAGGAGGTCCAAAAGAAGTTAGAAGGAGTGGTTGGGCTGAATACAATGGAATGGAACTCGTTCCAAGCACATGTAATACATCATGTGGAACAAAGCAAAAAGGCAAAAAAGGAGGCCAAGAAAGCAGCAAAGACCATACTGACCCAGCTATACAAAGCTCAACTGGTAGAAATCACCAGAGCAAAGCAGGATGAAAAGGAAAGGAAGAAGGAGGGGGCCAAACAAGCTGCCGTTATGGTGACACAGCCACAGGTCACGAGCCAACAGGAAGAATCTGCACGCTCCGTACCGACTAGCCCCCTCCATGCCCTGCTGCAGATGCAAGGAATGTCAGGATACACAGGAACACCGCTGGCCCCAGGAGGACAGATTTATGAAATGGGACCTCCTGTATACTATGGACCGCCCGCATGGGGGTGAGGAAGGGGGTATGGACCTCAACCAAGAATATTCATGGGATGTTGGGAGTGTGGGGACCCGAGTCACATGAGACGGAACTGCCCATATGCCCACCGGCCTACATGGGGAGAAAGGGTGCACCGAGCGGAACAACCGGAACAGACATTGGGACCCAGGGCTCCACAACAACCCCTGCAGGGGGGTGCAGAGACCGCAGACTGAATGGCAAAACCAGCCCCAGGCCCCACTCCCACCTGGCGGTCCCATGTACGGACCGGGCGTGGCAGGTGGACCAAACCATAGTTGAAGAGGCCTAGAGGAGACCGGGGGGGAGCTGATGCAGTATGTCACCACACTGTATCCAGAACAAGAGCCTACAATTACGGTAATGATTGGAAATACCTTAAAGGCACCCTTTGTAATCGACACAGGGACCATGTATTCAAGCATCGGGCATGAAGGCTCACAGCTCCCCGTCACATGTAAGGCAGTACAAACTATGGACTTCTCAGGAAAAATACAAACCTTATGCTTCACCGAACCACTAGAATTAACATTAGATGGAAGAACAATCCAGGCCCCATTGCTAAACTCTCCAGAGGCCCCAGTAAACCTCCTGGGACGAGACACCCTGTGCAAACTAGGAGCACGAATACAATGTGAAGCCACAGGGATCCAAGTAACCTTTCCGGCGAC
Organism: Noturus placidus; assembly: GCA_022414735.1. Taxonomy (NCBI): domain Eukaryota; kingdom Metazoa; phylum Chordata; class Actinopteri; order Siluriformes; family Ictaluridae; genus Noturus; species Noturus placidus. Next base: position 8,237 of record JAFFST010053625.1, read on the forward strand.
AACGTTTGCTCAGTATGTGCTGCTCCACAACAATAATTGGAAAAGCCAGGAAGTGGATAAAGTGTACTGGCTTGAACTCACAGACTTACACCAATCCGAACTATGGACAAAATATGACCAGTGAAGACCATGGCTACAATATGTACGACCAGATTGCAGGGAGCTGGAGACCCCTTTGCATTGTACCATGAACTATGATAAGGGAGGATGGGAACAGGAGTACGAACAACTGTGGGAAGAGATGGAACAAGGACAGACAGACGATCTAAGAGTGGAGGACCTTATCGTAGGAAAGCAAGGAGTAGCGGCTGTACTGAGAGTACCTGACCGACTGATGAACTGGTACCGAGTAGAGGACACGGTTCCTCACATCTCCCTTATGGTGGCAGAAGGTCACAACCAAGCAGAATTGGGGCCCATGATAAAAAAGGCACGTGAGCTGCAAGACTGGAAACCCACATTGAATCCGTGTCTGCACGTGTCCGAAGATGGGGTGTTCACCCGTATATCTGTGGTAGCGATTGTATCGACCAAAGCTGTCAGCGTCACCACGCACACCAAACCAGGATATCAAAGACACCCTCCGTGACCTTACCACAGGACCAAGAGACCGATGCACTGTTGGAGACAATACCCACACAGCTATGGCTAAACACCCGACGGATGTAGGACTAGTAAAATTGGCCGGAATGGCACGGATAAGAGTACGGGACCAAGCCCGACTACCTTGCCAAAAACAATACCCCCGACCCCTCAAGCCAAAGCGGGAATAAGGTCAACCATCCAAGGCTTGGTGGAGGCAGGAGTGCTCATCCCGATCCAAAGCCTGTGCAACACTCCTATATTCCCGGTGAGAAAACTGGGATCAGATGTGCAGTGAATCAGGTAGTTATATCTGAAACACCAATAGTGCCGGATCCCCACACCCTCTTGTCCAATATACCAGCGGGCACTAAATGGTACACGGTCATAGACTTATGCTCAGCCTTCTTTAGCATGCCGTTGCACCCAGACTCACAGCATCTGTTTGCGTTCACGCATGAAAGACAACAGTATACCTACACGAGGCAACCGCGGGGATATTGCGAAAGCCCATCCATATTCATCCAGGTGCTTGCCCAAGATTTGTCCGGATTAAAATGCCAGAGTACAGTTCTGCAGTATGTGGATGACCTACTGATATGCAGCGGCACTAAGGAACAATGTCAGAAAGACTCGCTGGAGGTCCTCCAAATGCTAGCAGAAAATGGCCATAAAGTAAGCATGGAGAAATTGCAGTTTTGCAAAACCAATGTGGAATACCTGGGCCGGATACTGGAGAGAGAGAAAAGCACCATTTCGCCTAAGCACGTAGAAGCTCTCAGTAAGGCACCACAACCAAGAACTGTTAGGCAAATGATGGCGTTTTTGATATGGCAGGTTTCAGTAGGCCATGGATATGTGAGTTTGCCCAGCGGGTGCAACCATTGAGGGACCTGATAAAAGCAGCAGACCCCTCCAAACTGAGCGCTCCCCTCGCATGGACGTCTGAGGCAGATGCAGCGTTCACGGATATTAAAAAGGCTCTTAGCACCGCACCGGCCCATGCTAACCCAGACTACACTAAACCTTTCCATTTGTACGTCTCGGAGCGAAGGGTGTACGCGTCTGCAGTCCTAACGCAGCATCAGCAGGGCACGGGAAAACCGGGAAAACAAGTGATAGCCTATTACAGTACAGCCCTTGACAATGTAGAAAAGGGGATGCCCCCCTGCTATCGGTCCTTAGCAGCAGCCGCCTTTGCATACCAGAAAGCGTCCTCAATCACGATGGGCTACCCAGTCACGCTTTACACTACGCATGCATTGCATGCCCTGCTTACGAGCCAAACCTTCGTCATCACTAACTCGCACCAAACCGGCTACGACGCCATTTTAGCAGCCCCAGAGTTGAAAATTGAACGGTGCGCGACAGTTAATCCAGCGGATAAGATAGTCACCCCCCTCGACGGCACGCCACACCAGTGCCTAGTCGAATCAACTAAGTTCCTCAAAGCCAGGCCAGACCTGGAAAATCAGGCCTTGGATTCTGCACAACTCGTTTTGTTTGTTGATGGGTCATGCTTTCGTACCGATGCAGGAAACCGGGCAGGGTATGCAGTAGTTAAGGCGGAACAAGATCCTGAACGATTTGAAGTCATAGCAAGTGTTCCCCTCGCTCAACCCTGTTCAGCCCAGTTGGCAGAGATAAAAGCTTTGGTGGAAACCTGTAGGTTGGCAAGCAGGAAGAGCTATTCTGTGTACACTGATTCGGCCTATGCACATGGAGTGTGTAATGTCTTTGGTCCTATTTGGGCGCAGCGAGGTTTCCAGCGGGGTGACGGCTCTGCAATAAATCATGGGGAAACGATTTCTGATTTTTTGTACACCATGACACTGCCTACGCGCCTAGCCGTAGTAAAATGTAAAGCACATAAAACTGATAACTCTTTTATCACAAAGGGCAATTCAGCGGCGGATAAAGCAGCATAGATGGCTACCCTAGACCCCACCCACATGATGGCGCTGGAGCAGGAGCCACAAGTGTGCCATTACCAGCATGATAATGTGGCACACCTTATAGAACTCCAAGACACTGTGGGGGCAGCAGAGATGATAGTGTGGCTGAAAAGGGGAGCAAAGAAGGAACCAGGCACTGGACTGTGGCGGCATATGGATGGCCAGTGTGTAGCCCCTCTGAGTTTCCTCCCATTGTTGATCAAGGAAACACATGGAGTGGATCATACGAATCGAGCAGAAATCATTCGGTGCCTGCGTCGAGACTGGTGGTCACCCTACCTTGCTGGAATGGTGGACAAACATCTCAATCAGTGTGAAATTTGCATTCAGTTCAACACCCAGAAAAAGATAACGGTCCCCCTGGGAAACATGTCCCCACCAACTGGACCGTTCAGACACCTGATGATGGATTACACGGACATGGGGAGTGAGAATAGAGTGGGGGTAAACGATACATTCTGGTGGTTGAGGACCGGTTCAGTAGATGGGTGTAAGCAGTAGCCACGAAAAATGAGACTGCAGCTACTGCGGCGAGGTTCTTATGTCAGGAAGTAATTCCCTGCTTTGGAATACCCGACTATTTGAGCTCCGATAATGGGACACATTTCGTGAACAACACGATTCACGCTATCACGACCTTACTGGGGATAGACCATAAATTGGGATGTGTCTACCATCCCCAGTCACAGGGTATGGTGGAACGTGCCAACCAGGTCATTAAGGCCAAATTAGCTAAAATGCTTCAGTGTTCTGGAGCTGGTGAAGGATCAACTGCATGCTACCTCCATCATGGCTGCCCAAAACCACTTCATTCTGGATCAAATGCGAGCTCCAGAGGAGGGTGTGTGTACTATGATAGGTCCTGAATGTTGTGCTGCCATTCTCCTCCACACGGGATCCCGTGGCACTCTGTCCCAGGTCCTTACCTGGCTCAAAACGCTTCAACTGGAACAGGCCGAAAATTCTGGTTTTGGATCCAGTCTGGGACTCCCTCAGTGGCTCTCTTGGTTTTTCTCTGGTGACTGGATGGCCTCCCTGGCCCGTCTGGGTTCGGCCCTGGTGTTCCTTATGCTCTGCCTGTGTCTCGTGGCCTGCTGCATTGTCCCCTGTGTCCGCAGGGCTGTCCTGTCTGCATTGCCTGTCACCTCTGTTTCTGGTGAATATGTTGTTATGGGTGAGGCGTTCCCGCCTCAACGGGGGGATAATATCGAGGACAGCAAGATGGATAATGATTATGAGCAATACGATTTTGACAAGGATAGCATGCTGGACGAATAATAAGTATCATCCCAGAGGACATAAAGGACGAAGCGACGAATACAACACAGACCACGAAACACTTCAACATCAGACAAACACTGTGTGAATTCAAAGTCTAAATACAAGGAAGATAGCAGGAACCGCTTGACCGAGAAATACGACTATATCACACGCACGTATGTCCCCACCAATGTCTGTCTACTGGTATGTGTGCCCCGCACAGCCTGAGGAATCGGCGCTTCAATCGGCCCTAAAGATACCATGTCAATTCTATCTACGAAGCCTGTCTCGCATAGATCGAGAATCTCAGGCAGCACAGGATTTACTCCTGAAACACCCAAAGCATGTCATAGCTGAAATAGAGAATAGAGGCACCGGACCTAGGGTTGGAGGAACTGGACTCACGCTAGTGGGGCAACATAAGTGTCACAATGAGACAGTTAAAACGGGATAAATTTAGAGTAAGGAAGACTGTGTTTGTACATAAGTACCCTATAAACTAAACGAGGCTCTCTACAACACCACCCACGTGAGCCCCCACTGGAAGAGAGAGCCTATAAATGGACATGTATGACAAAGAAATATGGGAAGCCAAACCCTGGGTGAAGTGCTGGTAACTTCTCCCCAAGGGTGGCCCTCTACGGTGCGCAAAGTGCCTGGGTCGAAGGTCGACAAGAAGGAACACATCGGATAGAGGTTTCACGAACTTAATGGACTGATGGTTTTATAAGCTGATATTGACAAAATGTGTGACATATGTTTATCAATGTAATTTGAGAATGTGTACAGGCACTAAAACAAGAAAGTAATGAGTGTTGTCGAGCGATCAGGCTGACAGGGTGAAAATTTTCCCTAAGAACAGGGTTTTTCACTCACCCCTGTACATATTCCAAGTTTGAGAAGAAGAGGGTAAACAGTTGTGATAGTGGTATAGCATAGAAGGTGGACCCAAAGAATACAAGACTTTGGGCAAAAACCCACGTCGAGAAAAATAGGGGAAAACCTATGTATAATCAAGAGTAGATACGTAGTTATCTTAAAACCATATACTCGATATAGCTTTTCTGTAATCTATCAGTAAGGCAGATACCCTTCAACTATTTAATCCCAAATATAACAAGCAAGAAGAAGGAGCAATGACAACATACTTGTATAGTTGTGCCCCTCAACCCTACTGTCGCCAGGGATGCCTTGGCGCAATTCTGCAACTACTCACAATGGAGGCAGGACAGACTAGTATCCTCATGGGAGACCTTGCCCTACAGGAGATTATAGAAAATAACCCAAAGAGGTGCATAGTACAAGTCAGGAGTGTCCCTAACTACAGGAACCGGGTAGTTGGGGATACACTAGGTTATGTACAGGTAGTCCTCTGGCAGCAAGAAAACAACAGGAAAAGAATGACACAAAGTTGGTTTATACATAGTTACCTCTTGAACTAGGAAGTGTGAGGCTTTTTAAGCCTCAGAGGAGGGAATATACATATTTAAAAATATGTATAATATATGTAAAAGAAACCACACAATTGAGTAAGTAGCAAATTAGGAGATTTTATTCAGAATCAGACACAGGAGGAAAAGGAGGACTTGTGGGTCTATAGTCATTGACTGGAGGGAGAGGAGGACTGGTAGGACTGTAGTCTGGCTATCCGGGACGGAAGGGTGAGAAAGGATGATAAAATGGAGTATGCCCAGGAGATCCAGGGGGGGAAGAAGAAATGGAATAGGAGAGATGGTATCCAGGCAGCCATCATGACATCTGTGTCAGCATAATACTCTGTAGAGGTGGGAGAGAGCAGAGGCTGAGGGTTGGTTTGGGTGGAAGCATCCACACACACCTTGACCGGGGTCAAGTGATAACGCAAAGAAGGTGGGAAAGTAGAGTTATCAGGCGATGATGTTAACACTTCAGTCAGAAGATTCAGGTCAGTCAGCAGATGAGACAGTTGATAGCGTGTGTTTAAATCAAAAACCCGTGATGGAAGGGAAGAAAAGTTCACGGCGTGCTTAAAGAAAACAGAAAAAGGAAGAACAGGCATGAGCAATATACAGCATTATATCAAAGGGGAACATATGTAAACTACGGAGAAGTCAGACGCAAGCAATATAAACAGTAACCACTTACCCATGTCAGCCGGAGCAGAAGAAAGTATCCAGAATATCCACAAAGAAAGTCCAAATGGAAAAATGCAGACAGAAACTAACGGTCCTCACGGTTCACTGGCCAAATAGAAATGATTAAGACGGAAGGGTATATATTTAAGATGGAAGGGTGTATATTTAAAAAAAAACAAACAGAAAAAGGCTGAACATAATAGGATAGAGAAAAATGGAAACTGTGCTTTATAAGGAATGGAAGGTTCGAATTCGGGTTCAAATGAAGTAGGACGCGAAGCTGGAGGCTCCTGCTGATTTCGATTAAAATTTTAATTAATTTTCGCTTTTTGGTCATATAATATACTTTCACTTATTTTACTCCTTATCTTTACTTATAATTAAAAAATTTTGTCACGTTAAAATGTCTGGAAAGAATACGAAAACCTGAGGTGACATTCAAACACGACTGAGGCCGAGTGCGGGCGTCTCTTCTCCCCCTGAATCCTCTTTGCCGAGCGGTGACTTTGATCTCGCTGCACTCAAGCTTGAGCTGTTCGCTTCATTGAGGAAGGCTATCGCTGATATTTTTAATACAGAGCTCCAGGAGATTCTCAAGCAAGCACTGTCTGCTATCCAGCTTGACCTGCAGGCTGTGGAAACACAGCAGGTTAATGATAAAGATGTTACCGAGGCTGCCATTTCAGCGCTAAAAGGTTCGGTTGGGGAAATGGAGCAGGCGCTTACGAATGACATAGCACACATGAAGTCCACCATCGAGTCTCTCACTGTGACCGTGACTCAATTACAGAATAAATGTGAGGAGTTGCAGACGAGGTCACGGCGCAATAACGTTCGAATAATGGGAGTTCCAGAAAGTTCTGATACATGTACAACTGCTGCTGTAGCGGCCTTGTTAAAAGAGGCGTTTGGTCTGGAGAAGGAGCCGGTTTTGGATCGGTCCCACCGGACCCTTCAGCCGAAGCCCAAGCCTGGTGAACGACCACGAGCAATTGTGTGAAGATTTCACTATTATAGTGAATGTGTGGAGATTTTACGGCGTGCGAGAGAGCTCCAGCGGATTAAAGTGAGGAATTTGATTATCTCCGTTTTCCCTGATTATACTCCTAAGATAGCTCGGGCTCGAGCTGCATTTAATGAGGTTCGGCGTCAACTTCGTGATGTTGAGGGCGTTTGGTATGGAATACTTCACCCAGCTCGGCTTCACATTACAGATAACGGTGTCCAGAAGGACTTTATTTCAGCGGAGGAGGTAGGAGAATATGTGAAACTCTTGATATCATGTAGTGTATCACCTGCACAGCGGCGTGTTCTTTTTATTTTTTATTTTTTAAAGTTAAAGTTAAGGACATTATATCTGTTATTGTGCGCAGACTGTTTATCAGATTTGAAGTCAGTAGGGGATTTCTCTCTTACTGAAATCTTTAGTTTTGGTAAGGGTTGGTTAGTTCAGCGTTCTTTCCGAGTGGTTGTCTCAGTGTGGACAGCTTTATCTGTAGAGGGATACACTGCTGTCTCCTTTGGGTTATGGAGACTTTGGGTGTTTTTATGTTTAAGGGTTTTTTTGGGGGGAGGGGAAATCACTCAGGCTCTAATTGACTATTTATATTCCTATGGTTTACTTTATTAGATGGTTAGTAGTGATATTGATCTCAGCACGGCGACGGCAGGCACACCTTTTAAGATTTATTAGTTGGAACGTCATAGGTAATCCTGTTAAGAGATCTAGGGTTTTTATATATTTTATATATTTGAAACTTTTAAAAACTCCGATATAGTATTTTTACAAGAGATTATATTTTTTACAGGAGGTTATATTGCCCTTGTGTCTAATGCCTGTTGTTGGGTTTTATAGTATTTATACAACCAGCAATAGTTAGTGTAGCCATCATGTGCCGGGGTGGGGGGGGGGAGAGATTAATCAAGTGTAAATGAACCACATGTAAAATGACATAAATGAATCATATATAAATCTTGTGGGAGGTATGTTACTGGGGTTAAAAGTTTGATTCTGTATGGATTTATGAAAATGAATCATATGTAATTAAATCACATGTACATGAACCATAAGTAAATTAATCAAATGTAAACTTTCCTGGGTGGGGTGGGAGGGGCTGTTATAGGGGTAAAAAAAATGTTGATACTGTATTGATATATTTTGTTGTACTCTGAAAAGTGTATGAGAATCAATAAAAATTGTTATCAAAAAAAAAATGAATGGAAAAATGAAAAAGTAAATTATAATAGAAATGAGAAAACACAGATGTGAGATATAATGGAAAATTCGGAAACCCAGAAGTGAGGGGAAGAGTGTATATAAGGGATAAGGCTGACACACATTTGTTGGATCACTCCTTGGGGTACCTCAACGACTGCATCTCAATTTGTGATGGGAGAAAACGTCAATAAAAACTGAACCTACTTCTTCTCACTCACTCGTCTTGTGTGCTTCATTTCATCAAAAGTCTACGAAGTGTAAGTATTGAACTTATCCCAATTATTGATTAGGGACATTGGTAGAATAATTATAAATCATAGTGCATAACGGTGACAGAGCAGGGAAATTTGGATATTTCATTTAAATTTGGTACTTCAGATTCGAATTTTTGATATGTTTTTACTCTGTTTAATGCACTTTTGATGACAGACCTGTAACCCTACGCAAACCTACGGTATCCTTCTTGAAATAAACTTCGTGTCCGGCTGAGTGATATTATTTTCCTGAGCAACCCATGAGGATCTAGCCGGATCCTTACAATAGGCACCAAGCACCAGTTCAGAGTACTTGGCCTTCTTGGAGACTCTGAGTCCTGTATGGGCACCAGTTGGGGACTCCATAGTTCTGGACCTCAGCGCATGTGGGCAAGGATGGAGATAACTGGAGAAGCGTGATTGGGAGGAACGGCCTCCCTGATCTAAACCCAAGCGGTCATTTGTTATTGGACTTCTGTGCTAGTCATGGACTGTCTATAACGAATACCATGTTCGAACATAAGGAGGCTCATAAGTTTACGTGGTACCAGAGCACCGTAGGCTGAAGGTCGATGATCGATTTTGTAATCGTATCATCTGATCTGATGCCGCATGTTTTGGACACTCGTGTGAAGAGAGGGGCGGAGCTGTCAACTGATTACCATCTGGTGGTGAGTTGGATCAAGGGGTCTGGGAAGACTCTGGACAGACCTGGAAAGCCCAAACGGGTAGTGCGGGTGAACTGGGAACATCTGGAGGAGGCCCCTGTCCGTGAGATCTTCATTTCACAACCCTGGCTGAATTTTTCTGTCATCCCTGTGGAGGTTGGGGGCATTTAACCTGAGTTAGCAAAGTTCAAAGCCTCCATTGCTGAAGCTTCTGCAGAGATCTGTGGTCAATAAAGAAGAGTATAAGAAGAGTATAAGCGGACGCTCTTCCGCCTGTGCGAGGAAGAGTACGAACTCGCAGAGCATGTGCGTGGTGTTTCAGATTAAAATGTATTCCATTACGGAGACAGTTTCACTAATCTCTATCCCTCTCTCTCTCTATCTCTCTCTATCTCTCTCTCTCTCTCTCTCTCTCTCTCTCTTGCTATAAACGGTTCATATGCGGAAAAAGACGCACGCTGGTGACAACGCGGGAAAAGCCCCCACAATTCCCAGGAATCCCAACACTCCCTCAAGAGCGCCACAACACCAGCCACACCCCCACAAAATCTCCCACACTCACCCTTCGTGCATCTGTTCACTTTTAACCGCACCCTACAAGGGAAAATAAAATTTGAATCACTAGCTCACTGCATCCAGTCTCCTGCGAGTCTGTGCTTCGCCCCTCATCGGCTAATTTCCTTACATATGATAATAATCTTGTAGATATGTAGAAAAAACCCCAGATTTTCAAGCAACTCCTTAATACCAGATTTCCAATAATGTAAAGGTTCTGAAGATTTAAACAAAATAATAGATACTTCCTGCTTCTAATACTTATTTCCTGTTCTTCTAGCTATAACACTATACTTTCTGTTTGAATAAAACTCCCCATCGCGGTGTCTGAAATGATCATCACATGGTTTTTCATTCCTATGAGGGTTGAATGAAAGGCAGGAGAAGTTGTTACCATATCTGAAAAAAAGACTAGATTAAATTTATAAACCTGATGTGCAAAACATAAACTAACCCCCCCCCCCAAAAAAAACCCACATAATGAACGGAATCGTGTAGATAAAAATCAGAAGCTCGTAACAGAATAATCCCACACACCTCCAGAATGCTTTGACGAAATCAGATTTTAGCTACACAACTGATAATCAATAAAATATTAAAGCCACAAGCCCAGCTGATGATGAAGGACTCTGCTTTTGCAGCTGAAGTGTGTGCAGAAAGAAGTGTATGGGCAAACTATTAAAAAAATCACTTGATGATCATGTTATACACCAATCAGGTTTGACATTTCACATGGACCCTCCCTTCCCTCTCATCATAGACTTCTCTCTAGACCACTGTGTAGCACTTGTATGCTCTGATACATCTTTTATTGAGCTACTGGACCAGTTCTAGGTTCAGATGGAGTGGGGTAACGGTGAAAAATTAGTCCAGAGACCAGGTAGTTTAAATACAAAAGACGGCAGTTTACTGAAGATCAACAAAGACAATACATTAAACAGACATCAGAACCAATGAATAGTCCTGCAGGTAGCAAAAGGTAAGTAGAACCCACTTTAATATTTTTTCCTCTTTCTCTTTCCTTCACCTAGGTCACACTCACAGTTCCAGGGTCTGCAGTTCCATCCTGAGCCCAGGATTCTCTCTGCCTTGTTGTTCTCCCTGTATATGTATGGGTTCCCTTTGGGTTCTCCAGTTAATTCCCAACCCCCAAAAACATGAAGGTAGGAAGACTGGCTAAGATAAAGTGCATCCAAATTGGGAGTGTGTGGGTGTGTGCGTAAGTATTAGTACAGGACAGACTCCAGATCCATCACATCCTTGATCAAAATAAAGTGCTTACTGTGCTTATAGATGTTGACATGTTTATGTCGCATCATAAAAAATAGTTATGTTAAATCCGGTTCCAATGTATTCTGTATAAACAAAGATGTCCTCAAGAATAGTCAGGGCCGACACACACACATTCTTTAGGCCTGAGTCAATGGTTCAATCCCACCCCCCCACACACACATACACACGCGCACACACATACACACGCGCACAGACACACACACACACACACACACACATACACAGACACACACACACACACACACACACACACACACACACATACACGAACACACACACGCACACACATACACACATACACACACACACACACATACACACACACGTGCGCGCGCACACACACAAATACGCTCACACACACACACACACACATACACGGACACACACAAGCACACACATTCAGGAGCGTGCACACATACACACACATTCACGGACACACACACACACACACACACACACACACACATACACAGACACACGCACGCAGCTGACAACCAACGTTGGCCTGGGTCATAGGTCAACTCCGTGAATCTCATTCCAATGTATTTCACACACACGCATAGACACAGAGACTCTGTCTTTAAAATTCAATTCAATTCAATTCAATTTTATTTGTATAGCGCTTTTTACAATAGACATTGTCTCAAAGCAGCTTTACAGG
>JAFFST010053628.1:0-14765 GCA_022414735.1 Noturus placidus
TGGCCCCTGGAGATCGGGTGCACCTAAGAGTGTTTAGGAGACGATGGAACGAACCGAGGCTCGACTACACCGGGATGGAATACAGTCCAGTTCCTCAACAGAGGACGAAGAGGAAGTTGATGAGCCACGCCTCGGGTGTAAGTACTAGCCTAACCTCTCCCCACGGGCAGGCCCCCTGCGATACGCAAAGTATCTGGGTCGAAGGTGGACATCGTCATGACGTCGTCGAGGATCGGACGCAAATGGAATTTTGATTTGCTATTTCTATTTTTATTTTTGTGTGACTGTGTGAATTATTCCTGTGTTATGGACACTGTTTATGGGACAAAAAAAGATCACTACCTGATGCATCACTGTGACCAATCTGTGGAAATTGTTTATATATATATATATATATATATATATATATATATATGTTTTGCTGTCATGATATGCACACAATTTCACTTCTGTGGTTAGGGAAAGGGAGACAGAATCTTTTACTTCTCTCTAGTCAATGGGAGAGGAGATGTTTGGTTCTGATCTTCAGAGAGAGAGTGGTTTCAGGATTCGGTCATTGATAATGGGCTGACGTGATCATACTTGGTCATTAGTTAGTATAAATGTAGGGACTGAATTGTGAGATTACTCTCTCAGGTTAAGTGGGGCTTAGTAAGCCCCAGAGGGGGAAAATATATAGAAAATATACTTGGAATATGTGTAATTCACTGTTAAATATATTACTAAGTATACAATGTCACACACACATTAGATGTAAAGCATTAGATTTAATTCACTGGGATAAAATATGTAGACAATGCTTCCTTAGGAATGTGGATTGAAGCTTGGAAGCTTGATGCAAATGAGATTTCTCCCCCGGTGCTAAAAGAAATCAGAAGGTACCCTAGGTGTGCGCATTGGAGGTGTGAGCTTGTTTGAAGAGGCCATCTGGCACAATAAAAAGGGAGTCTTTCCCAGACGAGAGGTCTGAGCAAAAGGCTAAATCTAGGCCCCCCCGGGGTTTGCTAGTCTGTGTCCACAGAACTGATAAGAGTTCAAAGAACCAGGGCAAGACTGTCCGGCACCCAGTTTCTCACCTCTGGGAAAGATTAACCCTTTGAAGAAACGTATAACATACTGCGCATGCGCTCACACCTGCATCAGCCTATGGGTGAAAAGAACTAGCTAAGACAATGATGATTGGCCCAGGTGGTTTAAGGCCACGCCTGGGGGAAGAGTTATTGTGTAGAGGGAACTTTAAAAACCGATGTTATGTATGTACGGGCGTCCTCGGCCGATGATCACGCATGCTGTGTTTTTGCAATAAAATCTTTGATTTTGACTTCCAGAAAGCTCTCCGACTCTGAAGATTTATTTTGACTTAAAGATTGATTTTTATACACAACACACTCCAGGAGCATGCCGACCGGGGATTAGTTGAGCTCATGCACCTGATAGCACAACAGGAGCAGCTGGTGCAAGCACAGCCACATGCCCTGATGTCTCACGAGCCATGTACACCATCCCCCATGTCGGAGAGCCCCGCACAGTAGGTGGATCGCACCACGCTGCCCAGCCTGGAGGAGAAGACTAGCCTAGAAGTTTTTTTGGGGGGGCACCGGTGACAGAGGAGCTCCAGCCAGAGGCGGACATGGCAACCTCTGGCTCTCCAGCGACAGCAGAGCTCCAGCCAGAGGCCCACGAGGAGGTCTCAGTCGTGGAGCTCCAGCCGGAGGCGGACACGGCAGCCTCCGACTCTCCAGCGACAGCAGAGCTCCAGCCGGAGGCCCACGAGGAGGTCTCAGCCATGGAGCTCCAGCCGGAGGCGGACACAACAGTCTCTGGCTCTCCAACAACAGCAGAGCTCCAGCCTGAGGCCCACAAGGAGGTCTCAGCGGTGGAGCTCCAGCCAGAGGTAAGCATGGTAACCTCTGGCTCTCTATCTCCAGGTAATGCGGCAGCCACAGAGCACCAGCATGAGACCAAGGGGGAGGTCTCAACCTCTCAGGAAGCCGACCTGCCGTCCAGCCCAGATGAGAAGGACATGGAGAGTGCCGAACTGAGGAAGTGGTGTCGTGCGCTGAGGAAACAGAACAGACAGCTCATGGTGGAGACCACACAGCTCCAACGCCTTCATAGGCTACTGGAACCAGCCGAGGACGTTTCTCTGCATTCCCGTTCAGTTGAGGAGGCTGTCCTGCTGGCCTGCGTTCCAGAGCTACCGGGGGCAGCGCCCTGCGTTCCTGAGCCGCCGTGGGCAGCGCCACGACTTTCAACTCTGGTGGGGGTGTTGCTCGAGTCACCTGTTGCCTGACAAGAACTGCCTCGTCCCCTGTGGCAGCAAAGGGACAACTCTCCACAGGTCCCGGGACCCCACATTGGAGGGGGTTTTTGTTGGTGCTCCGGGAGGAGCACCTTTGGAGGGAGGGTCTGTTATGCCTTGCCATCGGATGACAGTGTAGCACTGCAACATGAACTCTGGTCACGTGACTTTTTGTTTTTGTTTCACGTTCGCTTCTTACTCAACATGGACTGAAGGAATCATGATTTGCCCCGGGTGTTTGTGTTTAGCTTTGATTATGTTCCCTATTTAAACCCCTGAGTTAAGGCGCACAGGACGCATTATTGTTTGAGTGTTTGTGAGAATTTTTGCATGATGTTTGTTGGTTTATATGATGGTCCTATGTGAGTAGCCAGGATCCCTGAGTGAGAAGCTTAGCCGTAAATGCTACAGCAGTCTAGTTACCATGCTAAGTAGTTTTCGTTCATGTTGTGTTTCGCTTACAAGTAACAATTTGTAATACTTTGCTCTTGCACTTACTTCCAGCCTCTGTTCCGTACCAGGTTAAATAAATATATACTTGTAGAACACATCACTATACCAATATCAATGATTACACAGTAATCTTTGTTTTAACCAACACATTTTAAACCTCTTTATTATTAGATTTTGATAATGTTGAGAGGCTGCCATAGAAGTTCCTGCAAATTAGTTGTTATAGAAACAATAACATTAAAACAAGATTCAAGATTTTAACAGAGCTGGGATAAAATTTATTATTCATGTAAGGGATATAAACTTTCCAGTGTCGAAGCTTACTTTAAATTCATATGTCCAGGCATTCGTAGGATTTGTATGTGTACACAAATCCTCTCTACGTGCGTGTGTGCATGTGTGTGTGTGTGTGTGTGTGTGTGTGTGTTGGGGGGGGAGGGTGCATTGAGAATGCCAAGTTATTTCTGAGGAAATATAAATTTAAGGTAACACACAGACAGGTCAGTGGAGTGTGCGTCAGGGGATAAAGGTGTATATCATGTCCGATTCATAACAGATGGGAATCCTAAACTGTAGACTTACTACAACACACTAAATCACCTCACCATCTTGCCCCAGCTAACCTTCTTCATTTCTTTCATTTTTTTAGAAACTAAAAAGAAAACTACTTTGGTAAAAGTTTGTATTTTATTCTGTCTTTTCAGTAGTGTTGTTCGCAGAGCCACTGATTATCTTTGACAACTATAATGACATCGTAGGCATGAATCACACAGTGTTTACACACCATAGTGTTTCCGCCATTCAGCACGAATGATGAAGTTCCTCATACAAGTGAAGAAATGTCTTCAAAATAGCTTCAAGGTGATAACACATGTCCAGTTACATAAACACATGATCTTAGGAAAAGAAACTTTAAAATTTTGTAAAGGGTTTGTTGGATAATTAACAATGGAATGAAATATGGGACAATCTGTTATAAAATTATCACAATGTGGTGCTGTGATGCCCAAAAGTTTCTATTTTCTTCTATTTCAGTAACAGCATGTCACAAAGTGTTTTATTCCTCTTACACCAAAGCACTTTGCCAATGATTACAATATGTACTGTATTAATAAACATGCTGTAATGTTTATCCATTTATAGTTACATTTAATGTTGTGGAGCATCTACTAAACAAGTTAATTCCGGTTATCACTTATGTTAAAGTAGGTATAAACAGTCATTCTTTCACCAGCCTCTTTTTCCCTCTCGTGTAGTTAATTAGAGAAAAGAAAATGCAACTTGTCATGTTACCAAGAAGCGTGAATATCTTCTGTCCTGAAGAGACTCCCATTTCAGAAAACTTACTGACTGTTACTGAAGACTCCTTCCATAAATGTTAAATAAGGTTTAATTACAGAAACTTTCACCATATCAACAATTATGTTTTTCTTTGTTAAATAATATTTTAAATCATTTTAATGTTATACTTTGAGCTTCCTTGTGAATTATCTGTTTTTCTAGTGCATTAATGCATTAATGTAAACCTGTGATTTGATTTTCAGCCAAACTATTGTCTGAGCTGCTGTTAAAGAAGATTAGAAAACATGTTCTGTCCAATCAGATTTGAAAAGGGTTATTAACTTCCTAAAAGGATCCTACTTCAGAGAGCACTGATCAGGGCTTGTGTCTGTCCTGCAGGCTTTGTTGGGGGATGTCTAGTGATTTCAGAAAGGTTTTGTAAACTCCAGTTGTTTCTGTGTTTTGTATCTGAGGTTGCCCTAGGCATTCTTTTGAACTCTCATATACATGTATATGCATACATGTAACAGGGACTGATACTGTTGACAAACCTTGTGCTTGTCCCCTTAAACCTATATTAAAGTAAAACTGCCTGAAACAATCAGGTGATTTTTTTGTTGTTGTTTTAAACTGATTAAATGCTTTCTTTCTGGAGGTGCTACGGTATCATGCTCATCCCTGACAGTCATGACAGGCACTTAGAAGGTTCCAGTAATTTCATGTGAGGCAACTATCTCACACTGCTGAAAGGAGCACCTCCTCTCTCTATCCTTTTCTTTTTTTATGGGAATACGTTATTAGTAATTCATGGCCACATTTTCCATTGTGCAGGACGATGAAGATGGTGGCAGTGGTCAAGCTGTGTGTGATGTGATTTAGTAGAGGTCACAGACCAGTAAGCTGGGAAAAACTGAGTAGTTTGCTGCTCTCAAGTCATATGTTTCATGATATAAGAATTTTATACAGCTGAAGTGCAATATTTTAACTTCAGCATTAAGAAAAAACAGGAAAACATACTCCCAAGTCCTTCTATATTTTATCCACACTTACAGGTCTGCTGCAAATCATATTACACAAATGGCAAGAAAAAATCCAGTTATTAGGACCTTAAGCTTAAAGATTCCCTCTTGCATCTTGCACTCTCTTTCTCACTCTCACCCTCTATCCTAAAATGCTTAGAATGTAGGTTGAAAATTTGCCATATGCAGTAGAGTCCTATTTCACCTTTTATGATTTATGCAAGTTGCAGATATTTTTCCTGCCCATTATAAATCACACTGTTGGCTTTCCCAGATCTGAGAAAGTGGAACACATGGGCTCCAAATCCCTAAGAGATCACTCTACATTTCCCGCATTACTGCTTAACAAGTGCAAGTATGAATTATTGGACGAAAAAAGCCCATTCACCACTATTTGATATGCTTAATGTTTACTTTTCTCCCATTTTTAGCTTTCTCCTGCTGATTGAAGTCTACATTTATCATACTGTAGGTGAGTTATATGGCAACCAACAGAATGCTACTATGATAGTTTATAGCACATGATGTTGCAGATGGCTTATATGTATATCTGTCACATTAGGTGCTGTTCAATAAAGGTTACATAACGTATATTTTTTTATCTTGTTACTTTTTTTTTTTTTTTTTTTACAGCAGTGGACATTGTAGTGCAAGGCTGAAATGATATGGCTCTAACTTACATGTTTTTAATACATTTGCCTTTTATATCCATATTTCTTCTGCTGATCCTAATGGTTATGTATCTCAACAGGCATTTAGAACATTGAACACTTTGTCACTGCAAGACATTAACAGGGAATCTGCCATTTGGTCAGAGTAATTGTAGGTCGGGAGCCTATCCTGAGCACATTGAGTGGAAGATAGGAATACTCCTTGGATGGGACACTAGTCCATTTCAGGGTATGCACACATTTAAAGGAAACTTAGTGCACCCAATCAACTCACAGGAATGCTTTTGGTAGGTGGGGGCGAAACAGGAGAACCTATGGGAAACACACTTGAACATGGGGAGAACATGTAATTTGCTCATTTAAAATGGTGGGATGCTCCTTTCTTGTGAAGGGAGATACCTTGTCCCTGGTTGAGGAGTTTAAGTATATTGGGATATTATTCATGAATGAGGGAACAAGAGAATGTGAGATTGACCAATGGTTTGGGTGAACGGCAACAATGTTACAGTTTTCTATACTGGTATGTGGTGCTAAAGAAGCTCTCCTTGTACAAGTCAATCTGCATCCCTAAGCTCACCAACTGTATGTACACAGGTTGTGAGTAGTTGTGAGAATAAATTTACTTATTTGGCCAATAATCTGAATACAATAGTTCATAATGACAAAGCATAAACAAGTTTTTAGACATTTTTTGCTAAATTATTAAAAATGAAAAACTATAATGTCTCATTTATCTGTGTTCAAACCCATCCTAAATTGATCTCAGGTGCATCCTATTTGCTTTGATTATCTTGAGATGGAACTCGCCTGGAGCCCACCTCTCTCAAAGTCCACTGATTAAACATAATTTAGGAAGGCACACACCTGTGTATAAGATCCTACAATTCATAGCATATATTAGACCAAACACCAAGCAAACTCTTCATAGACCTCTGCTGTAACGTACTGGTAGTTGAGACGAATGCAAGCATTGAACATTGAAAATAAGCATTGAAGATTTAACATGTAACATAACAACAAAACAAAGACACAAAGACTGATATACATAAACACTGTGGCATGAAACAAACACTAAGGCTAAACACAAACACCGTGACACAGAGACGTGAATCTAAACAATGAAAGACAAAGACTACGTGAAAACAAGGACTGTGTATATACACACCAGTACTCATTAACCAAAACGTGAATCAGGGGCAGAAAAACATGTGACTTGCAGTGGCTGATGCAAAATGGAGTCCAGAGTCCCTTGAAACCTGACATCTGCAAACACAATGTATTAACACCTAAACAAGGGTATAACACCTTTTGTGAAGCTTTAAATGTTCACAGAAACACAGTGAGCACCATCATTGCAACATGCAGGTTTGGAAGAACCCAATGGCTACAATAACAAAGCTTCAGAAGTCATCGACAGATTTTATGTGTAAGGTGGAGTGAAATGAATATTGGGTGCCCCAAATATTGTGTGAGCAGCTGTACACCACAAAGAAACTGGGGACAACTTCAGAATGGAAAAGGCCAAAAACAACAAACAAAAAATACTGTTTTATGGAACTAACTTACCTATAAAAACAAACACAAACAAAAGACAATTTTCTTCCCTAAACGCCCTACCAAAAACAGAGACTAAGAACCCACACCCAACAGAAATAGCAGCCACATCCCTACTACCGGTGAATATACAGAATATGTTAATATTTATAAAATAGCAGTGTGTTTATTTACAACGTAAGCAGCCAATAAAGTCCAATGGGCAGATCAAGCACATGGTCAGGGTAGGCACAGTTCAAAACCAGAAATACTGCATCACAGTAATAATTTATCAATTTGTATAGCGCTTTTTACAATGGTACATTGTCTCAAAGCAGCTTTACAGAAATATCATTTTTACATTTACAAGCGACTTACTAATGAGAGCACATTCACACACCAATGGTAGCAGAGCTGCCATGCAAGGTGCTAGCTTGCCATTGGGGGCAACTTAGGGTTCAGTGTCTTGCCCAAGGACACTTCGGCATGGGATCACCCGGACCGGGATTCGAACCGCCAACCCCACGGTTAGTGGATTAGTGGACAACCCGCTCTACCGACTGAGCCACAGCCGCCCAAAACAGTAAAACATGGAGCGAATCAAGCAAGCACAACAAATGCAGTCAGGTGAGCATGAACAAGTTGAAGCTGCCCATCACTGACTTTCATCGCATGTAAATACTCTCAACAACAAGACTCATTGAACAGCAGCTAAAGCAGAGCAGGAAGGCTTGAACTAGAGTTTGGAATTGACCAGCCTGCACAGACTGAACACACACATACACATAAAACATGATATATACCTCCATATTGCAGGCTGTAACATTGTAGAAACCTATCCAAGAAAAGTCATAGCTGTTGCTACTACCAAAGGTGCTTCTACAAAGTACAGGACCTGAATACACTGTAAAACATGATAGCCCCATTAAGTTATGTGAACTTATTTCTTCTCTTTAACTCAAATTGCCAAGACAAGTTTTGTATATTGAACTCATGTTCATAGTTAAAAAAAAAAATGTAACACTTATACGGATCCATCATTAATTATTAACTACACAGGACTAAATGAATAACGCAATATTAACATTCTAGACAGTGGGATGGGGCCTTGTATCCAGTGACTGTGACAGGGCAAATTAATTAAATCTGTTTTTTAATATATTTGATTCTTCTCCATCTCCTGCACCCTCCTACCAGACCTCACACCTATCTGCGACTCAACCTTTCCCTCTTTGGCTATTGGGCATTCCCTCCTCCACCCTCAGGGCTTCAGAGATATGGGCATCATCCAGTTCACACCTCAGAGCTTCTGGGATATCAGCATCACACAGTTCACACCCCTCCACCGCTCACCATCCCTCACTCGAGGAGGATTGATACCCCTCCACCATCCCACAGGGTACAGTGCTCACTCTCTTTCTCTTCACCCTGTACACAGTGGACTTCAGGCATAATACTAGCAGTGGCCACATGCAGACGTTCTTTAATGAAAATTTTCATTGTTGAACGAGTATCAGAACAGAACGATCAGGAATTCTGGGAGGTCATCGCTGACTTTGTCAACTTGTGTGAGTTAAACCACCTTTGCTTCAATGGCAGCAAGTCAAAGGGGATGGTGGTTGACCGCTGTAGGAGGCCAGTGAACCGGTGAACATCCAGGGTGTTGACTTCAAGAGGGTGGAGACGTACAAATTCCTGGGTGTTTAAGTAAACAATATACATGACTGGTCCATAAACAAAGATGCCCTGTATAAAAAGGGCCAAAGTTGTCTACACCTGCTGAGGAGACGTAGGTCTTTTGGTGTGTGCAGGACTCTGCTAAAATCCTTCTATGACACTGTGGTAGTATCTGCTGTCTTCTATGCAGTAGTCTCATGGGAGTGGGGAGCACAGAGAGGGACAGGAAATTACTTAACAAACTGGTGAAGAAGGCTAACTCTGTGCTGGACTGCCCTCTGGACAGCATAGAGGTGGTGGGCGCGAGAAGGATGTTAGCTAAGTTGGCATCAATCATGGGCAAATCCTCTTACCACCTGTATGAGGCATTGGGGTCCCTGAGCAGCTCATTAAGCAGCAGACTGCTGCACCCTCAATTAAAGAAGGAGCCTTACTGCAGGTCCTTCATCCCTTGAGCAGTCAGACTCTTTAATGCAAAAAACACCATAATGCAGCACTACTAGTTGTTTTTGCATCACTAACCAACACTTTGTCACATACCGTAGGGAGCATGGAGGCAGAAGCGGGCAGCATGATATCCAGGGTTGTTCAAAGAGCATTGTCGTATGGCAGGCAGAAGTCGTAGTCGTGAATGTAAACAAGGTCGATAAACTAACTATAGATCAAAGGCTTGGAAGCAACAGAGACAAGTCAACTAAGCGTGCACTTTGCAAAGTTCTAGTGCTGAGTAGGTCTCTATATACTGTGAAGAGAGTGTTTGTGAGATGGATGACAGGTGTGCATGATTAGAATTCCAGGGAAGGTGAGCGCATGCGTGTATGGGAGATGGGTGTTGCATCTTGAGAAATTGAGTTCTGGCTGTGCTGGTATATGACAGACAGACCCCCCCCTCCAAAGGGCTCACTCCAGGAGCAGAGTTCTTTAGTAGCCTCCCCCAGAGTCATGAACCCGGAAGATCAGGATGAATCGCATGAAACTCTTTCATAAGCGGTGGGTTTAATATATCTTGTTCCTCTGGCCCGTAACCCTCCCAGTCCACTAACTATTCCGGCTTGCCCCTCCGGAACCTAGAGTTGATAATACTTTTGATGTGGTAAGCAGGTTGTCCATCTATCTCCAACGGAGTCAGAGGGGTGTCAGGGGGCACTTCTGAGGCTAGGGGTCCGGACACAACTGGCTTAAGATGGGACACGTGGAAAGAGGGGGTGATATGACTGTGACGTGCTAGTTCCAGGCAGTATTTGACAGATTTGTTGATCTGTCTGACGATCTTGAAAGGGCCAGTGTATCTCGGGGTGAGTTTCTTACAGCCATGTGGCTGCCTTAAGTCCTTGGTAGCTAACCATACTCTATCGCCAGGTTGGTAATGGGGCTGTTCACTGTGGTGGCGATCAGCGTTGAACTTGTATGTGTGCGCGTCCTGGCTCAGGCACTGGTGGGTGTCAGCCCAGATTTGCTCACTGTGTCAAAACCACTGGTCTACTGCAGGGAGTCGCATTCCATGGAAACAGTGGCGGTTGGCAACCAAGTATGCGCTGGAACGGGGTGAGATTCGTGGCCAAGTGTTAGAGGGAATTTTGGGCATATTCAGCTCATGGCAGAAATTTGTTCCAATCCTCGGGGTTAGCAGCCCAGAAACTCCCCAGGAACCGGCCTAATTCCTGGTTAACTCATTTTGCCTGGCCGTTAGCTTGAGGATGATAAACAGAAGTTAGGTTTACTGTGACACCCAGTTTTTCCATAAAGGTGGACCATACCCGGGAGGTGAATTTGGGCCCCCGATCGCAGACTACTTCCTCCAGAATGCCGAAATATCCAAAAACGTGTTGAAATAGTAGATCGGCTGTCATAAAGGATGTGCGCAGGGCAAATAAAGGGATGAAATGCACAGACTTTGAGAATCGATCCACCGTGACAACAATGGGTGTGTTTCCCTTGGGAAAATCGGTTACAAAATCCACAGATATGTGGGACCATGGACGTTCTGGTATGGGTAAGGGCTTGAGTTTGCCAGCAGGAAGTGACCGAGGTACCATACTTTGGCCGCATGAAGAGCAGGATGTCACCTCTCTGTGAACTTCAATTTCATGTTTCTCCGGAGCAGGTGTAGGAGGAAAACGCGTAGTAGCCACTGTGGCTACTGGCGTGGCTTGATTAAGCCTAACTACTTGCTCAGTCAGGTTGGCTCGCCTTTGGTCATGGTCGCTGATCAGTCGGCCGTGGCCGGCGATGGTTAGCTGCCAACGCAGATCACCCACTGCCTCCATGGAAAGCCGAGGTGTTCTGTCACGTACCATAGAGCACGGAGGCATAAATCATAGTCATGAATGTAAACAATGTTGATAAACTAAGCGTGTGTAACTATAGATCAAAGGCTTGGAAACGAAATAGACAAGTCAACTGAGTGTGTACTTTGCAAAGTTCTAGTGCTGAGTAGGTCTCTATATACTCTGAAGTGAGTGTTTGTGAGATGGGTGACAGGTGTGCATGATTAGAATTCCGGGGAAGGTGAGCACATGTGTGTATAGGAGGTGTGTGTTGCATCTTGGGAAATTGAGTTCTGACTGCACTGGGATATGACACACATTCACAATAATTCCGCAATATGAACATTTATTACACTTATTATTATTATTTGTTGCTGAACATCTATTGTTAACTGTGCAATAATTAATTAATCACTTATCTGTATATAAATTAAGTTTTACTCATCTGTATATATTCATATTTGTATTATTCTGTACTTACATTATCTCACAAAAGTGAGTACACCCCTCACATTTTTGTAAATATTTGATTATATCTTTTCATGTGACAACACTAAAGACATGACACTTTGCTACAATGTAAAGTAGTGAGTGTGCAGCTTGTATAACAGTTGCTGTCCCCTCAAAATAAATCAACACACAGCCAATAATGTCTAAACTGCTGGCATCATGTGTTGTCTGTCACAACTAACACAAAGTGACTTGAGGAGGAAAGAACTTCAGTGACAGAAATACGGACCGCATCTCTAGGCAATTACATGCCACCCCAGAGACTGCTAGCTGGACAGCCATCTAAGACTGCGCACCAGCCTGTGAGGGAGGAATCTTACATTACCATCTTGTGATAAAGAGATGCCCCTAGAGTATGATGACCCGAGGCTAGAAACCTAGGACACCTAAAAATTCATGGAGAACATAGGCATCACCATGTGACACTGATTACTTTCAGCGTTTTCATACTTTGACAAAATCCCCATCTTTTCAGCCAGCACTTAAACAGTCTCATGCGCAATAGGCCCAATGTTATGACATTGGCTGCTGCTGCCATAAGCCCCAACAAACTCATAGAGACTGCAGGGGATGCCCAGACCTAGGTTTATCATACCCAATATTGGTAGGATTGACTCTATTCATGTTGGGGCAAATTAACCAGTCATCCAGGTAACCTCAGGAACTTTCTGTGACTGGGCGATATTTCTATGTGGAAATGAGTCTTTTAGATCTATCATCACAAACCAGTCTTTGACCTGAATCTGTGGCATGATAAGTTTGAGCATCAGCATATTGAACCTGTATGTTTGAAGAGTATGGTTCAGATGACGCAGATCTAAAATTGGCTGCATACTACCATCTTTTCAACGGATCAGGAAATAACAGTTGTAAAAACCTCCCTCGCTCAGGAAATGTGTACATGTTCTATGGCACTTTTGTCTAAGAGGGATCTTACTTCCTGCACTAATGTCAGGCACTGCTCTGTGCATACTGCTGTGATGAATATACCTCTGAACCAGGGGGATCGAGTGCTGAACTGTACCCAGTAACACTTTCCTATGGTAGACAGAACCCATGGAGACATATTTGGCAGTAATGCCAGATGGTCTTTTAGTGACATTAACTTTTCCACATTCTGTCAGTGGTAAAGCTTCAGATTTTTATTGCCCTGCGACAGCTTGCTGACCAGAGAAGACTGAAAACTTGGGACAGCCTTGGCTAGGGGAGGCCCTACAGTAGCACTGGGGGCTATCTGCTATAAAGACCTCACAACCCTGATACATACTTCTGTGGCCTGATGTATTTAAAATATACCAAAAATAAACACAAGGGTCACAGACAAACTGACCAAACATGACCATCATATGAGGTTCAGTTCAGAGCCCAAAGAAGAGAAAAGTTATATCATCCATCTGTGTAAATGCATCAACATACTCAAGGACAAATGTGCATAAACATGGAACACACACATACAGAAGGAAAATTAAAACATTAAGAAAAGTAATAAGAATATAAAATGTTATAAAGATAATATATGGATATCATGAAGTATGGAATAACCATATTTAAAACTGAAATGTAGAGCAATTAAATAAATAAACCAGAGATACCAAAAGAACTGGGTCAAAGTGCACTCACGTGATTAAGGCCTCGGATTGTTATGGTTTAAGTATTGTTTACGTTTTTATGGAAAATCAAACCAGCTAGATCGGAAAACTATGGTATTGCGATAAGGGACTTGTTGTGTTCTATGGGAAAGTCCCGAAAAGGGGAGGTATATAAAGAGCTCCCTTATCTGTACTGAGGGGATCAGGACTGAGAGCTCTCATTCATGTGAATATCGGAGGGTTGAACGGAATGAATAAAATGGACCCTTGGCTTTTTTCCTCACCTACTGGCCTGTTGTCTTATTTGTTCTTCAGTCTGCAATTGAATATGTGAGTATTTCTTCCTAGAATAATTTCTAAGTGTCTATGGGTAATTTTGGGTAAATAGGCAAAATTTTAGACACCACAGGCCTATCAGGACAGCTCCTTTGTTGTCTGCCTTTATGATCATTCTCAGATTTGGCCTAGTAGCAGGCTACGACTGTGGTCACCCGGTCCCCCTGGCTCTCCGTGGAGGGAGGCGGGCCACCACACATGCCTTCTGTGCCTTCCTCGCACTAGCGCTGGCCTTGGCTCCACTCAAGGGTGCCCGGACGAACACAATGGGGAAAGAACTGGCTGAACTGCTGTTTGCTTCATGACTCCTGTCAGCGATGGCATTAACCGTGCCGATGAACTGGCCAGAAGGTTCAACAAGGTGTACAGCATGGATACCTTATCTGAGAAGTTGAGCCATAGCTGCCTCTCCACCGTAACCAAGCTACCCATTAAACAGCTGATATGATGAGCCGTTTACTTGGTCACCCAGAGAGACAAATCCGCGGCACAGCTCTGCCACTGCCTTGGACACAATTCCCTCCCCAGTGTCGCAGCAGGTGTGCTTGTTAGGCCTGAAACACTGCCATTGTATGCAGGGACCCATAAGCAAGAAAAGCTGCCACATAGGCTTTGCCCACCAATGCCGAGGTGCCCTTACATGGCTTGGAAGGTAAAGCCAACCACCCTAAATTACCTGCCGTCAATAGAGAGAGGTGACTCGCAAGCGACTCATCCACCTTCGGCATTGCTAAATAGCTGTGCTGTTTACTCCCGATGACCAAATAATCAGATGTCATGGGGTTATGAACACGGCTAGTGTGTGGTTTTCCCCAGAAGCATGATATTTCATAATGCACTTCTGGAAAAAGGGAAGTTTTCTGCAGTTTGAGGGAGATTTATTTTCACTGGGGATAAAGCACTCATCCAGCCTGATACAAGCGACTTCCTCTTCCCTGGGCCAGTCTAGGTTTAGTTTTTCAACTGTCCGAGTAAGAAACTCAAACAGCTCTTGTAAAATTTATTGGATATTTCAAACTTTTTCAACAAATAAAAAACTGAAAAATTGGGCGTGCAAAATTATTCAGCCCCTTTACTTTCAGTGCAGCAAACTCTTTCCGGAAGTTCAGTGAGGATCTCTGAATGAT
>JAFFST010053628.1:15741-28607 GCA_022414735.1 Noturus placidus
CCAATTTTTCAGTTTTTTTATTTGTTGAAAAAGTTTGAAATATCCAATAAATTTGGTTCCACTTCATGATTGTGTCCCACCTGTTGTTGATTCTTCACAAAAAATTACAGTTTTATATCTTTATGTTTGAGGCCTGAAACGTGGCAAAAGGTCGAACAGTTCAAGGGGGCCGAATACTTTCGCAAGGCACTGTACATGTTCTTTTAAAGTATTTCCTCAACTCAAGCTTAGCACTCTCTCTCTCTCTCTCTATCTTCTTTCTTCCTACAACTATGTTTCTGGTCAATTAGTAATGGTATTGACTTGTGGTGCTTGTATCATTCTCTTCTGCCTCATTTGTAATTTGTTTTGGATAAAAGCCTCTGCCAAATGAATGAATGTAATGTGAAAATTTGAGATGACCATTAGATGGCTATTACTCTTCTTTCTTCAACTTCATTGCCATCCATTAAAAAAGCTTGAATGCTAAATCCTCAGGAGTACATGTCATGTGAGTCTCACTGTGTTACATGTTAAAAATGCCTGGTATCACTTTATCTTCCAACCAGTTGATCAAACAAGAATACCACTGTATTCAGAGAGACATTTCTCTCTATATATTAAAAAAGTGATAAAAAGTAATAAAAATAGAGAGGGAACAAAGGGAAATGCAGTATTTTCTATTTATTTACATCAGAATGTGTTGTGGAAAAAGAAAAAGTAAAAGGCAGCAGTTTGTCAATTACATTTCTTTCTATCACATCTGAGAGTAATCTTCTTGAGAGTAAGTCTATTTAATGTAGCGCGGCAGAGCATTTTTTCTTTTAAATAGCATTCACTGAGACTTTAAATCAAGGCCTATGTGTGAAAGACACTTTACCAAACACACTGTCAGATTCAGGCTTATGTGAAAACAAAATTAATGGTTTGAATAATAAGACAAAAAAAATCTATATTTTACTGTTTTGTACAATAACATTTAGTCCACTATAATCAGAGTAAAACTATATTGTGTAGTTGTAAAAATGCCAGTGTTTCTGGGTTAGCACTGGGCTGGTGCACAAAACTGAGGAATGTCCCTTGTCCAAATAATACAATACAGCAAATCCAAATGTAATTATTCTCCTTCCGCTCAATAACAGTGTTTGTTTCTATAGTGACTTTTGTTTTCTCTCTGTCTCTACAGTTTATTCCACCACCCACCAGTTCCAGGATGGAGTGAATTGTTTATTTACAGTAAAACTCCGCAGAGGAGATGATTTCAAATTTGCTGCCTAGACTTTTTTAAATAATCCGACAGGTTTGTTTCATTATGTGTAGACCTGTTGAATCATCTGTTTTGACACGTTGACAAATTTGGTGACTTTCTTTGATAGCTATCATTTTCCATAGCATATTCAATAAAACCCTTTTGCCATTCTTTGATAACACTATCTCCATTTACACACTATCTCTATCTCTACACACTTCACATATTCTGCACACGTCAGAGTCAACAAGTGAAAATCCAATTTTGTATTATATTCGTCTACTTAAAGTTCAATTTTATATATAAAAAAAAACTTAATTGCATGACACACAAGTGCATAAATGAGCATGTTTTTGTCTAGTCTAATATTAAATAAATGCGATGCAATGTATACCATTCAAATAATATATGAATCACATTAAGTTAAGAACAAATGTAAAAAGTGTGCAAATTACCTAAACTGTACAATCCCTTTCAGAAAAAGCACAGACATTTCACATATGAGTAATTTCTGATCGTGTAGAAAAACATATGAAGGTTCATTTTACATTGTTACACACTGAAATTGCACTATGAATTTAACTAAAAATCTACATACATTTGTATGTACAAATGTAAATAATCTATGATTACATGTGAAAGGGAACTATTAATGGGAGTGAAGCTGAGAAATGAAAGTATATGCATCTACATGTAAATAATAATAATAATAATAATAATAATAATAATAATAATAATAATAATAATAATAATAATAATAATAATAATAGTAAATTTAGCAATAACAGGATCAAGCCAATTATTGTCACCATGAGCAGCAAAAGAAGCTTTGTGACTTTTTTTTTTTTTTTTTTTTTAGAGTCCAATGAACAGTGTATGAGGAGTTAGAAAAATTTGACTTTCAATCATAAAAAAAAGAAAAAAAAAACTTACATTTTAAAAATAACTAATTCTTAGAAAAAAAAAATTCCAGTATGTGGTGCTGTTCTGAAACTGCTAAGGTAGCATCTGGGCATGGTGGGTTTCATGCAGGAAGAAGACTTCAAGAGTTACTGTATAAGCCAAAACAAATTGGCCATCTCCTGACCAGTAGGGGACAGTGTGCCAAAACTCTGTAGGTAACCTCAGGTTGTAATGGTCATGACAAGTTTTGTCACTATCCCTTTTAAAGCATTGCAGCGATACAGCCTCAAGATCAATTGTGCATGTTCTTCAAATTCGTTGAAGTGCCATTCGAAAACAGTATGGTATATCAAAATTATGTGAATAACTTTTTGTCATGAGTGCCTCTAGTTTATGCAGGCCAATTTCCATGCAAATCGGACAACCAATCTAGGAGGAGTTAGAAAAAGTAGGTTTTCAAAACATTTGAAAATAGCGGACAGGAAATTTGCTTGCCTATGACATAATTAGTATCATTGTTCTCGGCATGAACCAAGGAATCTATCAAGACCAGTCTTATGACAGTATGACAGGCAAAATAAGTCAAATATTACTAGCATTTTTAAAAATAGATTTGTTTTAAAAATAGCATTCGAGTCCCTTCAGTGCATGGTGCCAAAGACACATGCCGAGTTTTGTAACAACACACTAAGTAATTTGTAAAATACAGCAGTTTATGACTAAATTTAAAATGGCCAACATAAATTTTTTTGACTCGGTATGCCCCACTGAATCTAATGAGATTAATTTGAGGATTGTATGACAAGCTGTTCAGACGTTATAAGCAAAAATATGCTTTTTTCATATCTCGTGATCACCAGGGGGCATTGTTCCGAAACTGAGCAGACCACTCAAGTCATGATGGTCATGACAAATAAAAATTTTGGTATGCATATTCCATAGTGTTATGGAGATGTACCCCTCACGTCCATTTTGGAATGCTATTCATCGTATTTGTTGAAGCACCATTCGAAAACGGTAAGGTTTAACAAAATTCTATGAATAACCTTCTGTTAATAAGTTTCTCTAGATGACGCAGGCCAATTTTCGTGTATTAGGTGTCTTGGGCTTGACAAAAATAATAATAATAATAATAATAATAATAATAATAATAATAATAATATAAGAAAACCATATGAGAAAATTATATGAATCATGTGTAAAAAGAACAGATGAAAAAATACGCCTGTTATCTCTTCCTGTTCCAACCAGATGTTCAAACAAAATAAATGTCTGTATGTGTATAAAAAAAGTATTTTATTTTCTTTACATTAGAATCTGTTATTGAAAAATAGGCAGCAGTTTGTCAGTTATCACAGTATTCAGCATAGCAGAACATGTGTTTTTTTTTTTCTTTTAAATACCATTCACTAAGACTTTAAATCAAGTCCTATGTGTGAAAGCCATGTTACCAAACACTCCATCAATGAAAACCAAAATCAGACTTATTGTGAAATAACTTGTATAAGAAGAAAGAAAATCAGTTTAGTACGTTTAGTAATAACACTATAATCAGAGTAAAACTATATTGTAGAGTTGTACACTGGGCCAGCGCACAAAAAAAAAAAAAAAAAATTTTTGAGGAATGTCCCTAGTCCAAATAATACAATACACCAAATCATTTTTTTTTTTCACTTGTGTGAGAAAATCACATGGGAAAATGATATGAATTGTGTGTAAAAAGAAGAGAAAATTAATGAATCATGTGGAATATTACACGTGAAAATATGATGAATGTGAATCATGATTGGAAAAAAATTAATTCTGAAATGAACTGTTTGTAAATCAAAATACATAACTATATCCCAACAATAACAACAATAAAAATATGAATGTGATTATTTACTAGTGAAGTTCATGTGACTGTTCTGTAAGGAACTAGGTGCTGTTGGTGAATGTGACATGTTTATATGAAAAGGTTATTAATAATTCAACGTGACTTACATTTACAGCTGAAATAAAATAAAAAAAAATCAGTTTGAACTGATCCTGCAAGTGTCTGCCATTAACATTCCTACAAAGCCTTCCAACATATTATATGGATAATATGGCCAGACACAGAAAACTCACACATCCTGAAACAAAAGTAAGAAACAAAAATGTTTTAATATAATGATTTTACATCATTTGTATAATTGTTGCTCTCAGTGAACTTGTTAAAAGACTGGACATAGATTTATTTAAAGCACATTTGAGACAATGTCTGTCAGTGATAATGTACACATTTCTCATTAAATATTTCTTCTGTAAAAAAAAGAAAACAAAATTGCAATGATAAGTAATGCTTTCAAGCAACAGAGTGGAACACTCACTCTTGAAGAAAAAATGTAGAGATAAAAAAAAATGTCTACCTTTTACAAATATAGTATAAACTCTCCAGGCAGAGATTCCCATTCTGAAACACCTAGCATTTTAGGAATCAAGCAGCTTCCAATTACCCATCAAGGCTTTGTAAATGATTACCACGGCCACTAATTAACTTCCTAAAATCACATTTATGAAACACAATATGTTACTGTACAGTGAAATAGCCAGCTCTGCTTTTAAAATACCCTTCCTTTTCCATCAGTTTGCTTTCCCTGAGCTCAACAAGGATTAGAAAGTCTCAATGCTCTTAATATTAGAGTGAAAGTTAAAATTTTGGACATGTGTGCTTGATGTATTTTACCAGCTGCTCATTTCACAGTGACGAACTTCACAAGAAATGAGGCTGTGCTTTGAGCTGTGGTCAAAGCTCTCAGTGGCTAGAAAGTGGAAAAGGGTAACATGCTAGTGCCCCTACTCATGTCACCCGAACTGTATTATATAAATATTCCATAAATGAAGCTTTGTAGCAACATAAAAATAATTTAAAAAAAAAAAAGGTTCAGGCAACCTGTTCGCATAAGTTTACAAATGTAAAACATGTAGAGTTCCATCAGTTCTCTACTTCCACTCAGTGGTGTATTTCCATATTGATTATCTGTATTGTACTTTTATCTCACATTCAGCACCTGAAAGGATCTACCATAATTTCCTGACGATGTAAGCATATGCAGTTTTTCAATTAAGTTCAAATGAGTAGGTTCAGGAGAACATGACTGGAGACAGGCAGTTTTTCAAAAAAAAGCTGATTTAATGTGTTTGTGTATGTCGGAAAGGACAAATAAAGATACATTTTGAGAAATGTTTCTATTCCAGTTACTGTGGTTGTAGTCTTTTCTTTCCTTTCTCTCTGCAGCTATGCAAAATACAGGGTGTAAAAGTTGAACACACACAAACACATACACACACATCCATCATACAATGAATAAAAAAAAATAACAAAGAAATGTATTTATATAAATAAATAATAAGGTAAAATAAAAATAGCAACCTTTGAATAAACATTAACTTTAAACAAATAAGCGGATAGTAAAGCTATATGAACAAACAATAACTTGTACTTAATGTTTTCTGAAATATAATTTTAGATTGTTGTGGAAAATTATTTTCCATTTTGTGAATAACAAGAAGTTGTTTTTAAAAAGCATTTTTGTCTTTTTTTTGTCTTCCTCGTCTTCTTTATATTATTATTATTATTATTATTATTATTGTTGTTGTTGTTGTTGTTGTTGTTATTATTATTATTATTAGTGGGATGGTTAAAATTGTGTACATGTTAGACATAAATTAAGAACCATAAATAAAAAAAAAAATGCTGTGGCATTTGCCGGAGTAACAGTAAGAAAATGTCAGCTCGGTTCTCATGAGTGTTTGTGTGTGTGTGTGTGTGTGTGTGTGTGTGTGTGTGTGTGTGTGTGTTTAGAAGTCCAAAGCACGATCTCAACTAAAGGACATAAAGATTTATTGTGTAAAGCTGTAAAAGTGGGGAGAACTCAGAGCACTTGGACTGGAGTGAATGGATTTCTGCACAAGAGCAGTGTGTTGGACATTGTCAGGGTAAAAGGGGCTGATGAACTGGTGTTGAGGATAAGGTAAAGTGAACACGGGAGGTGGACTAATTAGTTAATAGCATTGATTTTTGAGGTAAGCAGCAAAATTAAGTCCTGTCATTCAAAAACTAGTGGACCAAAAAGAGAGGAAGTTAACTAAGAAGAAGGTGAAGATTTCTCCCACACTTTAGTTATTTCATAATCTCTATTTTATAATGTTTTTGTTTCACTGCATTTCCAGCATTGCTAAAAGCAGCAAGAATATTTAAAGCAGGTTAATAAGCACATTAATAATCATATAGAGTGATTTATCATTGTCCAGTTCTCATTTCATATTTCTCTCCAGGAGTTTAGAGAAGAAATTAATAGCCTGACATTTCTCCTATTGTATATAAGAAAACACACACTAGTGCACCACCCTCACTCAAATATCTCTCTCAGTCTCTCAGCATGGCTCAGTTTCTCCAGTAGTACAAACCCACACTCTTGTTAGCTCAGAACAGCTTTGGGGATTGACTGGTTATATTTTTTTATTGTGTGTGGGGGATCACACTCAACACATACCTCCAAGTTACACATGTCAGCTTTGGTGTTCAGTGATTCATAATCAGCTTTTATATGTAGCCAAATTCCTTGATCACTTAAAATCATGTTTTAATGTGTGTGCCATGTGATGTACTGCACAGCCTATATAGCTAATAATGAATAATTACAAAGCAAATGGAATAGGTATTAATAATGAAAAAAATTATCATTTTTTATAGCATTTATAAAATTACTCACAAGGAATCAATACCGACTCACAAAGAATTATTAGCAGACTTGTAATGATCCCCCCACATCAACTACATAATCTATTTTGTACCATGTGACATGTTATTTAAAACTTAAAATTGAAATCAAAATCAGTGTTTTGCAATGGTCACCTTAGTCTCTAAATTTGTGATAGAAGTGTATAGAGCAGGGTAATTGTGAACACCTACAAATAATATATGAGCTTAAAACTTCAGCGTCTATGATGTCTCTCTAACAGTGGTAAACATTACAGGAAGATGCATGTTAGCATTATTATCAACTATCAATTAACAATTATTGTGTTAAACTATACAATGCCCCATGTTTTGGCTCGTGAGTTCTTCATTTTCATTTCACACACACACACACACACACACACACACACACACACACACACACACACACAATGTGGCAACTGGCATGGTTTTGGGAGTCACTTTTCTTTTTTGTTTGTTTTTGGGAGTACTCCCATTTTTACTATGTGGTTTTTCAATGTGTGAGTATAAGGCTCATGAATAAATCAGTGAGATATAAACTGTCTGCACAGCAATCACTAAGTGTAAAGGACTTATACATGTGTTATAAATGTGTCACACTTTTCTTTATGCCTGTCAAGAAATACAGAACATGTAAAACTAATCTAAGCTATACTATACACATAGAAAAGCTTCACCCAATCTGAAAATTATTCATTAATGCTGGATAAGATATCTGGGCATAAAATAAGCAAATGTGCATGCAAAAATGCTTTCAAGTACCAACTACAATATGGTGGATGCGATGTTGATTAGATAGGATTGCTGTGCTATTTTAAAACAACTTTTCTATATAGCTCTACCACTGCCTAATGAATTACATATGTATTACAAACATCTGTATGCAGTCAGTTGAATGCAAATGTTTGTATATCTTTACTTCTAAATAATGAAAACATGATGATAGGGGCATGGGGGCTTAGTGTTTAGTAAGTTTGCCTTGCACCTCCATGGTTGGGGGTGTGATTCCCGCCTCCACCCTGTGTTTTCATGTTCTCCCCACGGGGGGGGGGGGGGGGGGGGGGGGTTCCTCCAGGTACTCCAGTTTGTTCCCCTAGTCCAAAGACTTGCTTTTTAGGCTGATTGCCATTTCTAAATTGCCCATAGCATGCAAATGGGTGTATGATTGTGTGTGCAATTGTGACATGTGATGGGTTGGCCCCCGGTCCATGGTGTCCCCCACCTTGTGCCCGGAGTCCCCTGGGATAGGCTCCATTTTTTGAGCTTGTTCCATTTTTTTTATTTTACAGAGTTTCTGTGCATGTTATCCCCGTTTGGGCTTCCTCTGGTTCTCCAATTTCCTTCAACCTCCAAAACCTTCATGGTAGGTGGCAAAGATAAATTGTCCCCAGGTTTGAATGAGTGTGTGAATGTGTACATTGTGTATTGTGTTGGATTGGTGTTCCATACAAGATGTATTCCTGCCTCATACTCAGTTTTCCTTGGAAAAGGCTCCAGAACCATTGTGACCAGAACCAGGATCAAATTTAATCAAGATCAAATAAATTAAAATAATTTGGACATTTATATTTTTCATAAATATTGGAACGTGTGACTGACAGGTATATCTTCCCCTGGTGTGCTCTGTTAAATTGCTTTTTTAAGCAAGTAACAGCTCTGAATGTTTACTCTTTGTTTGGTTTTCACTGTAAAGCCTGAATTGTTGTTAAAATATATAAACCACCATGAAAAGTCTATTGGAGAAAAGCAAGCTATTTTGAAGCTGAAAAAAAATAATAAACTGAGGGAAAATAGATCAGAGCCATTGCACAAGCATCGGGCATAGCCAATTCAACAATTTGTGATGTCCTGAAAAATGAAGAAACCACCGATGTACTAACAATTAGACAATGAACAGCCCGACCAAGATAAACCACAGCAGTTGATGACAGAAACACCTGCAAATTTGCATGTGGAACATCTGGGGTGATTGCATGCAGTAAGTATTATAGTAACTCTTAATAGCTATTCGGACGGGACTAGTTTTATATGGAGTTGTGGGGTAATGTAATAATGACCAAAGCTTCTCCGTGATTTCAATCCCACACAAACTGGTCATGCTAGTTATTTTTCCGAACTGCGCATTCTTGAGCCAGTAAAGATTGCAGCATCTTTTACCTTCTATAAATCTGTCTGAAAAAATAACTCCAGGTTAAGGTAATCCTGTGTGAATGCACTCTCGGTATTTTTTTAGCTAGTCAATTCATTCTCGACATTTAGTCCAGTCACCAAATGGCACTTTGACAGAGGGACATTTATCACAAGTTTCCTCATTCCCAAACTGAAGGATTATACCATTTGTTCAAACAGAGTTTGACAACATCATTCTCCCCAAACTGAAACTAAACATAACATTTCAGTTCGTGTCCAGTTGTGGCTTTTCTTTTGCTTTGTTGGTGTCATGTTGCATTATCAAACACTGAGATGCAGCACCATGTTACGTATGACTCACAAGGCTGCTGTGATTGGTCGTCAGCAAATAAAGGATGAAGATTTCATTCAAGTTCTACAGAAATTGCTTATGCTGTGTGAATCGACAGTAAATATCACAGACATCCATAGTAATAATTACTTTACAGCCATACGTCCTGAAAACTAATCCCGTCTGAATAATATGGCTATTGGCTACTCTTAGGATTTTTTTTTCTGTCTGTAGGAGATGAGTGGAGGTTCAAGATCATCCTGTTGAACCTCTACAAAAATTCTAGAATTTGGAGTTTTTAAATATAATCTAAAGTGAGCAAATCAATTTGCACATGCAACAACTTCACCAACACTATATGAGAGTGATATTGTATATTCGAATATCTTAAGTACAAAAACTGTCTTATTGGGAAGAAATATAAAGTTCTGTCATGTTTGAGTTGTTAGGAGACACCAGAGATGAGGTACATATCATATGGACGGACTTGGAGCTAAAGCCTGTGGTGTTTGTACGGTGAAGCGTGACAAGGAATTCCAAATGTGTTCATATGGGTTTGAGATTTTATGCACCCAGAAATTGGACAGTATGTGGTGGGCTTTTTGCAGTCTGTGGTTTCAGGCAGTGGACATGGTTGCATTGTGTGCCACTACACAGGTTGTGTAACACACACAATGGCTTTTGGAAACACTGGAAACACATTTGATGTGTTGTTGTCATGGACACTTATTATCTCTATATCTGCTCTGTTGTACATTTTCTGCAGGTTGAGATACACAAAATATTGACACCGTTTTTTAAAAACTCTTTTTCAAATGTACACAAACAGACACACACACACACACACAGACACACACACAGACACACACACAGACAAGGAGAGTGTTAGTACAGCTGGTGGTGAAATCTGACTGCGCAGCAAGGAGTCTGTGGAGTGTGTGTGTGTGTGTGTGTGTGTGTGTGTGTGTGTGTGTGCGTGCATGCTGATAGGCCGCTCTGTTTCTACTGACACCCGTGGGGCGAATTTGTCATTTCACTTTTATTTGATTTTCTTCTCAGTGGTGGGATGGCTCTACTCATAATCACTCTGACTGTCAAGAAGAAGAAACTAAGAAAGTGAAGAAAGTAAGTAAAGAAAGAAAGAACAATGCACTTCTTCAGATTGTATCTTACAAAGTGAGAACAGCAGCAATTACATGTACTCTTGTTACTTAAGTACACATTTCACTGTAATGGTAGTTTTTTTTTTATCAAAATCATAATACGTTTTATTTAAGATTACATTTAATTGATATTTTAAAAAATAATAACAATTCAACTTTGGAGGCATTTTGGCTTAGTGGTTAGCATATTTGACTCACATCTCCGGGGTTGGGGATTCGATTCTCGCCTCTGCTCTGTGTGCTTGGAGTTTGCATGTTCTCATGCTTTCAGGGGTTTTCTCCAGGTTCTCTGGTTTCCTCCTCCAGTCCAAATGTAACAGAGAAAGGAAATAGGTTACAAATCTCAGCAAAATGGTTGAGCATA
Source organism: Noturus placidus (assembly GCA_022414735.1). Classification (NCBI taxonomy): domain Eukaryota; kingdom Metazoa; phylum Chordata; class Actinopteri; order Siluriformes; family Ictaluridae; genus Noturus; species Noturus placidus. The sequence goes on from JAFFST010053628.1 coordinate 26,605, forward strand.
TGTTATGATTGTTCATCTTACAGTATAGCATATGAATAATTGGAAAAAGGGGGAGGGACACCTACAGATAATGAGTATAACAAGGAAGGTCGGCCATTTTCTTGTCTGTTGAGAGTTCACTGTCAAGGTGAATGGTATGTATTTTTATCTCTTTGCCTAATATGCTGTAATATAGTTTTGTTTCCATTTAAATTGAAGGTATTTCTTTGCCATGTATTTGGCAATTAATGTTTAATTAATGTTGGCAATTAATATGTAATTAATGTTATTTCATGTTTGAATTTATTGAAGTCATTGTAATTTGTACAGTTTGAAGTACAAGTATATTGTGCTTTGTTTCTGTAATACGCAGGGGAGAACTTAGGGGACACACGGAAGTGCAAGTGCTTTATTATTTTTTTTTTATTTCTATGTTTTATTTAAAGCTGTGTCCAGAGAGAGGGTAATTTGATCTGTTATCTGTGGTGTTTCCGACTGTATTCCAGGTAAGCTATAGTACATTGTCTGTTGTGAAATATATTTTGTATGTGACTGAAAAATTATAAGCTCAATCTTATATTAAAAAAAGAAGATAATGTACTATTATTATTTACAAGAGTTCAGTGTTAAAGGTGAATGCTGTGAACAGAGAGAGTGTACTTTATCTGTGTGATAAATTAAGCGTAGTTCACACTACATGATTTTAGGCCCAACATCCAATTTGCTGAGCTCAATAAGTTGCCTCAGTGATCAAAGGAAGTCAAGGTACGTTCACACATAAAGCGACCAAGCGACTGGAGACCATTCATTTTCAATGAGTGCTGATGACTTCCAGTGACATGAGCAACAGCGATCATTTTTGACCAGATGTGGACATGTCCAGTGACATAGAAAGTCGTGAAAAGTTAAACTTTATGCAAATCTGTCACAACTTGCTTCAGCGACTACCAATGGGAGTGAAGACAGTAGAGTGCACATCATCCCTGGCTGGCTTGTAGCTGCTTCGGCGCCCGGAGAATAAGGAGCACCAAGCCAGACACTTCACCCAAGAAACATGGAGGCTGTAGCGGAAGAGCTACAGTCCGGGTCCAGGTTACCATTGAACAGATATTGAATGACACCCTGATGGTGATGCTTACTTACTGAGATAGGAGCTACACCGGGATTGTGCCGAAGACCCTGACACTGAGCTGCAGCATGTTGTCCAAGACCATACTGCGGTTTAACAGAATAGGTTCCACTCAGAACAGGCTTTGCCATGGTCGACTAAAGAAGTTGAGTGCACGTGCTCAGCGTCATATCCAGAGGTTGTCTTTGCGAAATAGATGTTTTGAGTGCTGCCAACATTGCTGCAGAGGTTGAAGGGGTGGGGTGTCAGCCTGCCAGTGCTCAGACCATTCGCCGCACACTGCATCAAATTGGTCTGCATGGCTATCTTTCCAGAAGGATGCCTCTTCTAAAGATGATGCACAAGAAAGCCTGCAAACAGTTTGCTGAAGACAAGCAGACCAAGTACATGGATTAATGGAACCATGTCCTGTGGTCTGATGAGACCAAGATAAACTTATTTGGTTCAGATGGTGTCAAGCGTGTGTGGCGGCAACCAGGTGAAGAGTACAAAGACAAGTGTGTCTTGCATACATTCAAGCATGGTGGTGGGAGTGTCAAGATCTGGGGCTGCATGAGTGCTGCTGGCACTGGGGAGCTACAGTTCATTGAGGGAACCATGAATGCCAACATGTACTGTGACATTACATTACATTTACATTTACATTTACATTTATTCATTAGCAGACGCTTTTATCCAAAGCGACTTACAAATGAGAGATACAAGCAAAGTGATATCAAGCAGGGAACAATACAAGTAATGCCACTATACAAGATCTATTAATTGAGTACTAGAAGAAGCAACATGCCCAGAGTAGAGGTGTAAGTGCAAAAATGTATTTATTTGTTTATTTTTTTTTTATGAGATGGTTAGGTGTTGACGGAAGAGGTGGGTCTTTAGCTGTTTCTTGAAGATG
>JAFFST010053630.1:24778-36233 GCA_022414735.1 Noturus placidus
GTATGGAGTTATGAAAATGAATCATATGTAATTAAATCACATGTACATGAATCATAAGTAAATTGATCATATGTATTATCAGGGTAACTGTTATCAGGGTAAAAAAAATAAATGTTGATTCTGTATTGATATATCTTGTTGTACTCTGAAAAGTGTATGAGAATCAATAAAAATTGTTATAACAAAAAAAAACAAACAAAAAAAAAAAACTATTAATAGCTCATGTTTTCCAAGGCCAGAGATGCTGTTATAACCCATATGTAGGATAGCTGAATAGAACACTGGACCATTTCTGCAGTGTCCTAGATAACAAAGATTGTATAAGATGGTAACTGTATCGGGTTCTTTGAGCTGAATGCAATGAAGGGTTATAAGCCCAAAGTTTTGCAACTTTTCTAATTTAATACAACAAGTTTCATTACAATTGATATTATTGACAACAGCTTGAGTAAAAAATTTGGTTGAAATATTTACATGAGATTCTTAGTATTTAGTATGTCCCATTTTGGTTTAATGACAGCGTGCACTTGAGCTGGCACGGACTCCACAAGTTTGTGCGAAAACCTGTGATCCATTTTTGATCAAATCCAGTGTCATCTGAACACAATTTTCAGTAGAAGGCATGAGGAAAATTTGACCTTTGTACAAAGTAGTGAACTTGGTCAGTATCACACATTTGATAACATTTAAATGGGGACCTAGAAATAGTCCTGAATATTAAATATTCTTTCTTTTAAATATTACATCCATCACAGGGAACCTGGAGCCTATCCCAGGGAGCATCAGGCACAAGGCAGGGTATATCCTGGACAGTGTGCCAGCCCATTGCAGGGCACAATCACATACACACTCACACACCCATTCATACACCGACACTTTAGACACGCCAGTCAGCCTACCAATCATGTCTTTGGACTGGGGGAGGAAACCGGAGTACCCGGAGGAAACCCTCGCAGCACAGGGAGAACATGCAACCTCCTCACACATGGCCCCGGCAGGACTCGAACCTTGAAAGTGTGAGATGATCGTGCTAACCACTAAGCCACCATGTGCTCCTTTTAAAAAGTATAATATTGTAATTCTGTTTTTCCTTAGCAGGGTTTTATTAGACAAGCAGTCAGTGGAGATCTTCATCTGAAATAAATCAATGTGTCAGTGGCAGTGGGTGGAGGTGCAGGTGGAGACCCCAGTCTGTAGATTCATAACCCAACATTCATAGCTCACATATTCAGCTTAAATCTTAAACCAAAAGATGCTTTATATACAGTACCTTTATGAGATAATTCTGTTTTGATTATGGAACAATGTGACATGTGCAGTACTGTGTTTCAGTGAGTAAAATGTTCCTGTTGAAGTGCCAGTTTTTACTGTGGACATTTATGTTCCCCCAAGGACCTCTGTGATAAAAGGCTTTCACACATACAACCTTTCTCTATGCGTGTGATGACAAAACCTTACTCACCCACATCACAACGCAGGCCAGTGAACCTTTCTTAAACCTTTTAAAACAGAGTTTATTAACAGTGGCACAGACTACCATGGCCTTTGTTAACATCTTTTCCATTTGAACTAAATTTACAGTGTACAAGTGATATTGTTGTCTCAGGGGAACAAGCAACATTGTTGTGGTCCACTTTAACCTTCTCATTTCATACATTTATTCAACATGGCATAAAGCATTGTTAGGTGAATTCTGCATCCACCATGAATATTAAAAGGTTAAAAGTTTTATTACATTGCTATGAAACGCCAACAATCTGAAATGTTTGATATAGTTGTGATTGTACAGCCATTGGATATCCCACTCCTTTTTTTTTTTTTGACATCAGCTTAATGTGCTATTTTCCCCTCAGAATGCGACAAGCTGAGGAAAGATGGCTTTCGTAGTTCCCAGTATTACTCTCAAGGCCCAACATTCTCCTCACCCCTCCTATGTGATGGTGATGGGCAACTGGACCCAGAAGAAATGGAGAAGAAAAATAAGGTAAACTTCTGAAGTACACTTATAGCCACTCTGATTTCCAAATACAGTACCTACACAGTGGTACGGCCTACCTGTCAAAACAACACAAGGAAAAATTAGGAATAGCTCATATGAGCTGATTTATTATTACTACTGTAATAACTACTTATTACCACTGTTAATAGTCTATAAAGACATGGAATATGTTAGACATTAATCTCATGGTTAATAGGGGCCAAAACCTAATTCAAGGGACACAACACTAATTTTGTAAATAAATAAATAGTATTCATTGTATAACAGATGGTAATTCATTTATTAGCATTAAAAAAACACTGTTTGACTAAATGCTGTTGTTGTTTACAACTAACTCACTCTCACCATGTACCAGACTCTAACAGACCAGTACTCTAAAATATATAGCTTTATTACGTTCAGATGCAGTTTAAAGCTGAATACCTGGATTATGTGTTAAATTAGAAACCATAGCTGACCATAAACTAGAACACTACAACCGAAACTAATTATTAGGTGTTTTGTTTTGAGAGAGGAAAAAAGCCTCCTGATGATATAGTAGAAGTCAATAGATTAATTGCCTAGTCAATAGATTTATTCGAACTTGAACCCTTTGTGTAAAACATTATTTTGTACTGCCCTCTAGTGGAGCACATTGGCAGTCATGTTAGTAAATGTAAACCTTAGTATACAGTGTACTTCTAAAGCCTATTCCATATTTGAGATTTTAATCTCATTAAAAAAAATTGTTTGGTATTGTTTTGTTTGTTTATTTGTTTGGTGACATTTATTTTTGTTTTCCTCTCATCAAGTGGTCTAAAATATTAGACTGTTTGCCAGAGTCTTGCCTGTCTTTCTGCTGTCAATTGAAACCTTGCAGAAAAAAGGTACAGTTCTTGTTGGCACTAGGCTCTGATAGCACTGTGTTCATGTCTGAGAAAGGGTAGCTCCTTATCCTTAAAAAAAAAAAATATAATATATTTTTCCTTTTAGCTGCTTCATGCAATAGTCTAGCATCCAGTACTTGTGTAGACATCATTCATTAGATTTAAACATTTGCCTTTTAAAAACAAACAAACAAAAGTCATTATTTACATTCATTATAACGCTACCTTATGCATCGTGTGTACATTCTCTGAATGAACTGACCATCACAATGTGACTGTCTATGCCAGTTCAAACATGTTATTATCCATTTATTGTTTATAGTCAGCTCCAGAATTATTAACACTCTTCTTAAAGATGGGTAAAAATGCTTATGAAAAAATGTCTCTGTGCCAAATTATCTTAATCCTGCACTCAAAATATGTATGAAATCCAACCTTTAATTGAAGTACATTTATTCTAAGAGTGCAAAATACCCTTATCAAAATCTTTGTTTCTCTGGGGTATAAATACGAGGTAATGCAGAGAACAAATTTCCTTAGTAATTGATCTACATGTGTATGCTAGAGGGTTTAGGAACTCTTAAGCAGTCATCCATAACTTCCTGTGTCACTGGGGTATAAACATGAGGTCAAATAAATACAGAGGCCAAAACTACAAAAATGAAATGAGACAAAAGTGTGTTGACTTTCATAAAACAGACAGTTAGGACAATAATTAAGGTTAAAACAACCAGATCTTGCAACCTGCCGAGAAGAGAATGCAAGTCTGTTTTAAACTCCATGCATTGAGGAGCATGGTTAGAGAGCCACCAATTTTGGGGACACCAATTCTCCAAATATACAGTTAGATGCCACTTCCATTCCAACAAACTATTTGGAAAAAAGTGTCATGAAGAAAACCTTTTCTTTCATCTAAACACGAATATAAGCAATGCAACTGGAGTTATCTAGACATTACTGGAACTGGTTTCTATGGTCAGACAAAAATAGAGGGTTTTGAAAACAAACATTCAAGATGGTTTAGAGTTTTAAAAAAAGGATAGTTATACATGGTAAAAAGAGAACATAATCCCACTGTTAAGTAAGGTGGAGAATCTGTGATGATGTGGAGCTGTTTTCCTCCCAAGTTTCTGGAAAATTTGTTAGGAAACATGACATCATGTCGTCCATAATGATTTGAAATAAGAATCTGTCTTCCTCTGCCAAAAAGCTAAAACTGTGTCATGGTTGGATCTTCCAGTTGGAAAATGATCCAATGGTACAATGAGCACAGGATCAAGCTTTTGGCTTGGTGTTTTCAGTCCCCCGACGTAAATCCCATTGAAAAGCAGTGATATAAACTGAAGAGGGGTGTCTACCAGAGAGGACAGCGGCACCTGGAGGACGTGGAGAAATTCTTATTTGGGGAGTGTGTCAGATTTACAAAGTAGTAAATGCAGGGGTGCTAATAGGTCTGGAGCCGACTGTATTATATTTCTGGAAAGATGTAATCTAAGTGAATTTAGAAACATACAAGAGTGATGTCAGCATATTAATTGGTTTATATTTTGAGTAGTGAATTCTGTTCCATAACAACCGGTGTGGACTCATTGTGAAGCAGCCATTGTAACATTGAGCTCAAATTAGCATGAATAATTTTGAGACCTATGCCTGAGCTTGCTGCACTGAGGAATATTTCATTTACAATTTAGTCTCCCGTCCAAACAGAGTTCAAGAGGTAGCTACGGTTACTTTTCTCCTCTTTTTTTTTTTTGATTGAGCAAATCTGGAAAATGACCAAGTATGATTCAATTTCCTTCTCTGGACTTAGTCACTAGACAGTTCACAGTTGTGTGAACCGCAAGTATGAGTGTATGTGTTGTGTTCAGTCATCAGAGACATCAACTGAAGAAGAGAAGCTGGTATACTCCTTCAGGCCACAGACCCCTCTGCTGGATAACACCAGTGATATAAACAACCATGACAGCTGGAGTAAATGTTTGCCCTTACCAACACCAGAGGAGAAGATGAGGCAGCAAGCACAGTCTGTAACCACTGACCTTGTCCCCATCAACATCACAGGTACAGTATTTCAGTGCAATATTCTTGAAATTTTTTGCCAGTTATTAGTGTTTGAATTCATTCTATACTAATAAAGAAAATCTTGGAATAATCTCCATTGCTTTGGGTTCAGTAACTGTAAAAACTAAGCATCAACTTACTTGCTATAACTTGCTTGCTTTTGCCACCTTATAACAGGAGAGAACTTTGATCGGCAGGCGAGTTTTCGTCGTACCATTATCAACACTGACACTATAATACGAAGGTCGAAGAGGGTGAAACGACGGAAGACAATAACAGGGGTTCCAGACAACATCAAAAGAGAATTAGGTATGACAATCTGAAATTGTGTCTATTAGAAGTCATTAACTATATGTATTTTGTTCTTTCTTTCTTTCTTTGTTTTGATAAATACTAAACATTTCTCCCACCAATTTAATAGTCTTTGCTCTGTATTTATTTTACAGATAAAATATTCATAGTTAAGTAGAATTTGTTAGCACATTGTGAGCTTTTTTATTCTGTCTAATATTTTGTTTAAATATAGAATGTCAGAGAGACTCTTAATAATACTTGGATATAACATCAGTCATACGTACAGAAACATATCAAACACAGACAAGTGTGAAATCCTTCATTACATCTAACAGACCATGTAGGACTATTCATTACCATATGTTAAACAGCATGTTTAAACCTAGCTTCTGTTTATTTTACTGAATTATAGTATTCAGTAAAGAATAATTTACAGTAAAGACTTTGCATGACACTATAATAAACTATGAATAATTTACAGTAAAGACTTTGCATGACACAAACTGATCTGACATGTCTTTACTACTCTCCTTACAGCAAACAATGAACAAACTGGCAACAGAACTCCGTCCATGTACACAACAGGCCAATACTCCACCCTTGGCCATGTAGGGAGCATTAACTCTTCTCTCAAGCATTTAGTGACCCGTGACTCTGGCTGCCAGACAGACGACTTAAAGATTGTACCCCCCTCAATGCGTAGAATCCGTTCACAGAGGGGCCATGGCATTACTACTCAAATGGCAAACATCTCTCTGTCATCGTCTGATAGCATCTCCAACACAAGTGACTGCAATGGTGCTCTCTGTACTCCTCATCTTAATGCCATTGACCAAGGCTTTCACAGTCTGCCTCGTCAGGGAGCTCGAATTTGTCTTCAAAATCTCGAGGCCAATTGCAGCAGTTCTCCATACTTACTGGTCGCTGGCTCCACAAGCTCCTTACCCTACCAGGTTACCATGCATCATGCCAGCCCAGACACACAGCATGTGTCTGATTTAAGAAAAAATACATCATACAGTTCCAGTTCTGATGAATTTCATTGTTTCCAGAATCAATGTCATAATGCAACTTCAGACTACATGGTTTCCAATCACAGTAGTAGCACATCCTCCTTGAATGCTGGTATTGTTTTGCAGAATGCCAGAAACCTTAGTTCTGTCTACTCATCACAAAGCTTTGACACAGAAGAGACACCATTACCTTCTATATCCGCTTGTCCCTCTGACCAGCCATTCAGTAGCAGTGGTACCTCTTGTTCTGCTAGCTCCTCCTGCTGCCAATCTCCAGCCTCCCTCCACATGGCTACAGAGTCCCAATGTAGTACCCTCGATGGAAGGAACTGTAGTCCCATTGGTGTCTGTGAAAACTCTGAAATCTCAGAGAGCAACATTCATTGCTGCAGCACACTGACATCTGAACATTGGACAATGGACCAGTGTACCTCAAGCTGTTCCTCATCCATCAGCAATGTTTTTAATAGTCTGGAACATTCACCCAAAAAGACAGATGCCACCACATTGTTTTCTGTTGATATCGAGAGACGCTGTACTTCTATGCATTTGGCGACAAATTGCAAATCATACAGTTATGGTTGCATCAACAAAGCAGGTAATACAAGATACAATTTTTATGAGTGCAGGGAGCACCACAGTCAAGATAACCATGCAAGCCTGCACAGTAATCATTCTCTAACTCGCAGCATTTCCCTGCGGAAAGCCAAAAAGCCCCCACTCCCTCCCAAAAGAACTGACTCATTGCAACGCAAACCGCAGAGAAAACCATACCACAATGAGAAGCTCCTTAATGAGCAACTGATGTCCAATCTCCATGAATCCCTAAAAAGTCATAGTGCCTCATTCTCTGGCAAGATGCACTTCAGTGGATTAGAGGATTCTTGGGTACTGGGTCCCAGAAGCCAGAGCTCAGTTAGTATAGCAAGCAGTGGAATGTCAGCACCAGCTGCTGTGTGTCTAACCACACCCACACACAGTGACAGCAGCAGTCAGCATTCAGAATACAATGAGTCATGGGACTTTCACATGGATTTTCCCCGCTCATGCTCTGAACATGGGCCATGCTCTCAAATTATGAGGCCTATATTTACCAAAGAGAATTCAAGAGGCTCAGACAGTAATGGAATTCCATTAACTGCCTGCATCAAGACTGGGATAAATTCCAAGATGGCTGCATCGCCAGACAAATTCCAACATATGACTTCACCATCTAGTGGTTATTCGAGTCAGTCCATTACCCCAACTGCAGGTACCCCAGTAACATCACTTCTGAGAGCCAAATCTTCAGCAGGAAGGCCCAAACCAAAAGTTCCAGAGAGGAAGTCATCACTGCGGTCCTCAGTTTCCTCTTACTCTACAACCCTATCTTCAAACACATCAGATTTTGTCAAGAGCCTTCCAACACCTCCACCTCTGCCTAAAACATTGCCTGGATTAGTCACCCTTCAGTCTAGTTCAGCTAGCCTTATGCCCAGTTTTGTTACATCCAGTTTATCCCCAATCACACCAGAACCATCTCCTTTGGTTATAAGCTCTGCTTCTGAGGAAAAGCAAAGTTCTCCCCCAGGGTCATATACAATACCAGAGGAATTAAATACCAGAGGATATAAAACATCCATAAGCTTTTGTCTTGACTCTCCTCCTCCTACATCAGAAGTCGTATCTCCTCCTATGCTGATTAAAAATAAAATGAGCCCTCTATCACTTCCACCACCTCCTCCACTTCCACTTTCATTAAGTGTTCACAGTCAGCCTCTTACCCCACCTTTACCTGGGACAGGTCTTCAAGCAGTGACCATTTTAAAAGCAACAAATTCATCTATATCTTTGGATACAATAAATAATGGAAAAGAACTAAACTCTGGGAAATCTGACAAACCTGCAAGACATGAGAGGCCAGTAATTACTGCCCAAGCTCTTCAGAGGGTACAGCTCAGACCAATAAAGCTTATGAAATTGGAAAATATTTTCACAGATATCATTACAACAGTGTGTGGGCCAGAAAACCAAGAACATAACAAGGAGCCCAGAACTAGTGCAGACAAACATGTAGAAATAGAGATTGCTAAAAATGTTAATAAATCTGACTCTGTCCATCCAACTTCTGTTTTACTTGAACCAGTCAGAAATACCCATTCTGGTGAGAACATTCTAAAGCTTTCACTTGACATTGAACCTCTATGCACAACTCCTGCCTACTCCAATGTTCTACAGTCCAGACCTACTCCATGTACATCGAATGGTACACTTCAGGACCAGAGGTCTCTATTATCACCTAAAAAGTTCAATCACTCTCTGATTATGCCACCTATCTTGCAACAACCTGCTTTGAACGGTCTTGAGCTTAGTGAAGTTATTGGCTCAGCAATGTCTTTAGAACCAGAGACCGTAAACAGTACATCTCTGACAGACACTGTTAATCAGCATGAGATTTCACTACAACTAGAGTTTGAATTTGAGATTGATTCTCAGAATTCTACTCCTGTGAGTCCAAGAAGACACTCGCTCAGCAGTGACATCTCCTCAGACAGTCTGACTGACCCTCAACTCACTCGCCTTACTCTCAGTGACCAAGACATTGGATTGTGTGATAAAGACCTTGCGCTAAGTGATGATAAAGGCATTACAGATGATAGTTTAAGTAGCAGCTCAGGATCGGTAATCTTCAAAGAGGAAGAAAGTGATGAAAATGGTGAGATTCTTAAATGGGTTCATGTAATATTCTATTGTGTTTCAATAATGTGATCCTAATTGTCAACATGACCTATCTTCTCATATAATGGCATAGAGTAGAAATTAACACAATTACCCCAAATCTCACTGTGTGTCTACTATTATTCACTACATCAATCTCATCACTCTGTTAATCCTCCACCATTTTCCAATGCCTTTTCATGTGAAATATCACTGACACAATTAAATATCCCTTATGCATATGTTTTCAGTAAACCTTTTTGGCTATATTATTAGGAAGGATGGAATTGGGAATAATCATATGGGTTAATGGATAAAGCCCTATAATGTAACATTTGTAATCACAGCAAAGATACTAGAGTTTGAAGCAGAAAATATTTGTAGTAGCATTGTCTTGCTTTTTCGTTTTTTTTTTTTTTTTTTTTTTGGGGGGGGCTTTTTTTAGACCATCCTGCATTTCACTCAGATTTGGTCTCAGCTTTAGTATATTATTATATCATGTTGGTCTTATTTCACTGTAAAAGAAAAGTAACCAGGTTACATATGTTTTGGTGTTGTATGTCTTAGATGCTGTGTTTGACTCTGGAACAGATAGCTCCTCTCCAACTTTCAGCAGTACCGGAGAAGATATTGAGGAAATGTTGACGCCTACACGTCCACGTACTACTGATGACCTATTTGCAGCCATCCACAGGCATCCCAAGTCTTATATTTTCTTTTTTTTTTTTAAGATTAAAAAAAAGATTTGGATACAGCATTAGGTCGTACATTTAATGGGTATTGAATTGAAATAGACTGGCAAATAAGTGTTACTGACTGGTGATTTCCCTGTGTTGTCTGAATAGGGCTGTGGATTATACCTATAAAACGTAAGTACTCCTCACTGCAGGACCAAATGTCCCAGTTGCATTCCCTGGACTTTTGGTCCTGCAGCAAGGACTAGCCTATGAAAAAGCAGTTGTTCCTGGGATAAATAAATTCATTGTGCTTTTCCCCTCTATACTCACTCTAGGACCTAAAGCTGTGCAATTTTATGTGTTTTTAATAGTTAAAAACATGATTATATACCTTCTTTAAAATGCTTCCTCGAGGGCTCTTGAGTGTTCTTGGCTTCGTAAAGGGATTCCGCTTGGAACTGATATTGGAAAACCTTAACAATCTGTTAAGTTGCAATTATTTATCATCCCACAGGTCAAAGAGGAAGGTTCTGGGGCGTTGCGAGTCTGAGGATGAACACTCCCGTGTTTTCATTACTTCGCCGCCAATCATACCTACAAGTTCCAGCCCCAGCGTGACTTGGATGCCCCGTCAGAGCAGCTACATCCAGCGTAGGCTGCGCCGTTCCACCACCAGCAACGACAGCTTCAAAGCCCTGCTCCTGAAGAAGGGTAGCCGCTCAGAGCCTGGTTTCCGCATGTCTGCTACGGAGATGTTAAAATGCACTGACCCTCGGCTACAGAGATCCAATCCAGAGGCCCCAAATCCCTTTTCAGATCAGTGCACTTCCCCAGGGAGGAGCAGGAAAGCATCCGAGGAGTGGGCACGTACAGAAGGTGCCTTGCCTCGTCTTTCACCCCCACAAACATACTCCAAATATGGGCGCTCCAGTACTCCACCTTGTGCTGCTAGTAGCCGGTATAACTCCCGTAATCGCATCCCTAGTGGGCCCATGACTGTGATATGTGAGAGGGAAGGGGAACTGACCGAGTCAATAGATTGCTGCAACATTCCTTTCCCGGTGTCACTGTCCTCCAGTGACACAGTGTGCACTCAGGGCAGCGCTTAGACCAAAACTGCTCTAACCAACATGGAGCTTCATTTCATCAACTAACAACCAAAGAAAAATGGTTGTTCATCCACTCACTACAGAGCACTAAATTCTTGCTCACTGCACACGCTTGTATAGGCCGACTGTAGCCGAAGAGAGGTATGGGAAAGGGGAAGTGGATTCTACCACTTTATTTTCATTCTTCTCCATAGGAAGCCTTTTAAATATCACATGGAATTTCACTGACTCACAAAATATTTCCTGAGGATTACCTTTTTTTTCCCCATCTGTCTCTTTTTGCAGGTTATGAAATGCAGGACAAATGTAAGTTTCCTTTTGGCATGATAAGAAGGAAGGATTTAACTGAAATGAGACATGATTTTTTAGATGGCTTGTTCATGGTTAATAGATATATCTTGACCCAATCAAGCTTGTGCTAGAAATAAAATAGCATCCTACCAACACAAAATGCAACTTTAAAGAGGTTTGGGTCAGAAGCGAAATGATACGTTTGGGAGGGTCTAACCATGAGAACACAAATAACTGTTACAGTGAAGTTGTTGAGGAATGTATATGGAGATGTGTATCTGCAAAATCAGATAAAATTAGAGTTTTTGGAGGTACAGTGCCTTGCGAAAGTATTCAGCCCCCTAGAACTGTTCAACCTTTTGCCACATTTCAGGCCTCAAACATAAAGATATAAAACTGTAATTTGTTGTGAAGAATCAACAACAGGTGGGACACAATCATGAAGTGG
>JAFFST010053631.1:3337-20112 GCA_022414735.1 Noturus placidus
ACATGTACATGAATCATAAATAAATGAATCATATGTAAACATTCCTGGGTGGGGGGAGGGGCTGTTATTGGGGTAAAAATATTGATTCTGTATTGATATGTTTTGTTGTACTCTGAAAAGTGTATAAGAATCAATAAAAAAATTATAAATAAAAAAAAAGTAGTGACTTACCTGATGTCCAAACATTTAATGAGTCTATGATTCATGTACCGAGTCATCTGACTCACCGAGTCATCCCAGTCTAATCTAACTCACCCTTGTTCACCCTTTTATCATTCTGAATGTCACTAGATTAATTAGCATTAAGTTAGCGTTTCTTTGTATTATAACCTTGAGAGGAAATGACATCACTGTGAAGATCCTGAATCAGTTTCTCCTGCAGTCCCTGACAATCGTCCAGAGATCTCTGACCGCCATGCAGATTAATGTCCAGGGGTTATTACAGTTCGCCGTGCCGCTGTTCCCTACTGCTGAGGTACACACACACACACACACACACACACACACACATACACACACACAGCAATTTACAAACAACCAAAATACCTGTTGTTTTGATGACTATCTGTATAAGGTTTTGACTCGCACGTCTCACTGACTCAGTACAATACTGAATGATTAGATAGATTAGGTACTGAATTACTGACTTAGATGTCAGCTAGGAATGACTGGATTCAGTACCGGGTTACTCACTCAAGAAGGTACTAAATTACTGATTCACTGACTCAATAAGTACTGACTCAGTCAACAAGGTGCTGTACTATGAGTTACTGATTCACTGACTCAATATAGTCCTGTGTAACTGGCTTTGTGAATCAGTATGGTACTGAATCAGTGTGATACTGTCTGCCCTCACTGTGTTTGATTCCTCAATAGATTAAGCAATTGTGTGTGTGTGTGTGTGTGTGTGTGTATGTGTGTGTGTGTGATTCAGAGTGATCTCCTGAGTCTTAAGCTCATGTTGAACAATTCTGAGGCGCAACTGCATCAGATTACTGCTCTACTCGACTGCAGAGGAATCAATAAGGTACTGAACTACTGAATCAATAACAATAATGACTCACAGAATTGACACAGTACTGAATTACTGAATCAGTCTGGTGTTTGATGCCGAAGAAATAATGTACTGAATCAATAAGTTTAATAGGATACTGGCTGAAGTGTGTGTGTGTGTGTGTGTAGGACTATCTGGACGCTCTGATGGGTGTGTGTTATGACGGTGTAGAGGGGTTGCTGTATCTCAGTCTGTTCTCTCTCCTGTCCGTCACTGCCTTCTGCATCATGATGTGTGTGATTCCCAGAGCCTGGACACAAATCAACAACCGGTACTCACACACACAATCACACACACTCACTCACACTCACACATCACACACTCACACACTCACTCACACTCACACACACACACTCACACACACACACACACACACACTCTCTCACACACACTCACTCACTCACACACTCACTCACTCACTCTCACACACACACACACACACACTCACACACACAAACTCTCACACACACTCACTCACTCACTCACACACACACACTCACTTGCGCACACACTCACACTCACACACACTCACACACACTCACACACTCACACACACACTCTCTCTCACTCTCTCTTCCTGTGTCTCTCTCTGTGTTTAGAGAAAGGGATTATGGGGATTTTGAGGACTCTGACCCTTTCAGCTCTCGGGCTCAGGCTGAAAACTTACACACTTTCTACAGCTACACCAGCAGCCAGAACAGTCTTCACTCACCACCGGCTCTGCCCACCTCCAACAGGTGAGACACACACACACACACAAACACACACACACACACACAAGCTGAATACAACATAGAGGATGTTAGAATATATAGAACATGGATAATATACAGATATTAAAAGTGAGAAATTATCCCAACTGAGCAAGACACTGAGTGGAGACAATGGCAAGGAAAAACTCCCTAAGATGTTTAAGAGGAAGAAACCTTGAGAGGAACCAGACTCAGAAGGGAACCCGTCCTCATCTGGGTCACAACAGACATTATTAAAGAGATCATTATTGATTTAAATGTAATCTGTTTGGCTTTGAGAAGCCTTTGTCCCAGCAGTCTGGATTTGGAGTAGATGAGAGCTCCATCCAGAAGTAGGACCTCCGAGACCGATCATGCAGGTCCGGAGAGCAGAAAGGACCAGGATCTCCAACATCTCCATAAACTCATGTGCAGCTCGGCAGAAGGAGAGAGGGAGAGAAAAGATTGTTAACACTGGGATTTATCATGATGGAAAGTCTAGTCAGGGTAGGCTAGAGTGAATAAATACGTTTTAAGTCTAGACTTAAACACTGAGACTGTGTCTGAGTCCCGAACACTAAATGGAAGACTGTTCCATAACTGTGGAGCTCTATGAGTGAAAGCTCCTCCCCCTGCTGTAGTCTTCACTATTCGCGGTACCGTCAAATAGCCTGCATCTGTGGATCTAAGTGGGCGTGGCAGATCATATGAGACCAGAAGATCGCTTAAGTACTGTGGTGCGAGACCTTTTAGTGCTTTATAGGTTAATAATAGTATTTTAAAATCTATGCGAGATTTAACTGGGAGCCAATGCAGTGTGGATAAGATCGGGGTGATGTGGTCATATTTCTTGGTTCTAGTTAGAACCCTAGCAGCTGCGTTCTGGACTAACTGGAGTGTGTTTATACTCTCTGTCTCTCTCACGCTCAGGAATCAGTCGTCAGTGTTCGGTGGAAACACCCGCTTTGAGGACGCACCATTAATAAACCGAGGCTCTCCTCCTCCCTCGGTGAGTCAGAAGTTTACACACACACACACACACACACGCACACACACACACACACACACACACGTGCGCACACACACACACACACACACACACAACTAGATGTTGTAAAAGTTTACTTTATCCATCTGTCTGTCTATCTTTCCTCTTTATTTCAGCTAATTCTCTGTTTTTATATTTCTTTCTCTTAACTCTTGGCCGTGTAGAAACTATGTAAGTGGTATTTCTCTCTCTCTCCATCTCTCAATTTCCTCGCGCTGTACCAAATCATTTCTAATTCCTCCTCGCTTCTTTCCCTGCTTATTAATTTTTGACCTCTGAATGAAGACTCCCAGACTCCCCTCCTACTCACTGCTAGCATTACCGCTAGTCACAATGTTAGCATTTAACTGCTAAGAAAGATGAGTTACTCTCTTTATTTCACTGGTCTGTGTGCTAACATGCTAATCACTAATAGATGCTAATGTGTTTGAGGTGTGAGAAACCCCATCCATCCATCCATCCATCCATCTTCAACCGCTTACTCCTTTTCAGGGTCACAGGGGAACCTGGAGCCTACCCCATGAGGCATCGGGCACAAAGCGGGGTACACCCTGGACAGAGTGCCAGGCCATTTAATTAAAATATTTAACATTAGGCTGAATAAGATAGTTATGTCAAATATATTGTATATATTAATGTCCAATGAAATGTTTACGTTCACCAAGCAAGATATCACAGAAACATTGTTAGCTAAGATAGCTAACATGCTAATATTAGAAAATAAGTTTCTAGTTTATATAACTTTGCCGCTAGCTAGCATTCTGTGCAGATTTTACATGTAACAGCACTACTAAAGGAAAATCAAGAAACATGGCAGATAAAAGTTTACAGCAGTAACATTGGCACATTTCGACCGCTGTGAGAAAGCAGTTCAAATCTAAATCGAGTGTGTTTATTGTGTTTTTAATACGGATTTATTGACTTCTTTATTTATTGACTTTTGCATTTTTCTTAGGCATTTATTTATGTATTAAACATTAATTATTTATTAAGTGCACTTGCAACATTTGTCCGTCCTTTTTGCTTTTTTGGCTGCTTAAAACGAACCTCAACACACCATAAAATTAATAATTTCACACCGGTACAAAGTTGGCATGCGGGCATTAATAAGTGAGCGAATGTGTAATAAAGAAATCTATATAGCCGAGGCGGCTGTGTCTCAGTGGGTAGAGTGGGTTGTCCACTAATCCACTAATCGTAGGGTTGGTGGTTTGAATCCCGGCCCGGGTGATCCCATGCCGAAGTGTCCTTGGGCAAGACACTGAACCCTAAGTTGCCCCCGATGGCAAGCTAGCACCTTGCATGCAGCTCTGCTACCATTGGTGTGTGAGTGTGTCTCATTTGTAAGTCGCTTTGGATAAAAGCATCTGCTAAATGAATAAATGTAAATGTAAAGAAATCAAAGAGCGTTACAGATGCGCCAAGTCTCGAAGAGGATGTGTTGTTTAATAAGAAGGAGGAAAAGAGGCCAGCTGTAATTAGGGGGCCAAGCACCAAGCACCCTATTGTTATTATCTACATTTTCTTATTCTGGCTTGGGTCTCTATGGCAGCCCATAGAACCATCTGGTAAAAATTTGGCCGTATGATTGGGGAGGGTCTAAGGACCACAATGACCAAATTTGGGCCACGTGCTGCCAGTGGTCTAGCGCCACCATTGGGTCAAATTTGGGGCTGATTTGGAAGTATGTTTATGGTACTTTTGATAAGGTCAAACTTTGCACACAACATTTTCAGAGTAAGCCTCACCAAAGTTATCAAAAGAATTTTGAATACTTCAAACGGTTTGCTAAGGAATCTGACAACACCGCCGCCAAACAGGAAGTAAGACTGTATCTCAGAAACAACCTTGCACATTGACACAGAACTTGGTAGGCATTTTCAGGACCATGAACTGAGGCTATGTAACAAATGACTACAACCACAAATCACTCTTGGATCCCTTTTCCTAAAGTTCTGGCTCTGCTTTCCTGTGATTGCTTGTAGCGCGTCTGTGAATGTGCAGCTCCCCGGCTGGTGCTTGGTCCTCAAAGATGCTACTATTCTTCTTATTATTATTATTATTATTATTATTATGTGATTATAACCCACACTGTATTCGATGGTTATTGTGGTATTTTGAGGGTTTTTAAGAGTTTGAGCTAAACAGCAAAGTCTGGGTGTGTCCTATACGTATACACGTATTTATATTTGTGTGTGTTTTCTCTGCAGTATTCTCCCACTATGCGAGCCAACTACCTCTCGATGTCAGAAGATCAGATGAGACACTTTGGCGATGATTTTAGGGCCTGAACTCCATTATACAGTGTGTGTGTGTGTGTGTGTGTGTGTATGTGTGTATATCTTGGAGAGGACAGTTTTGACCTTGTGGGGACATTTTGTTGTTTCTTTATGGAAACTGCAGCTTTTATTTAAAAAAGAAAACTGAAATGTTTCCTTTTGGTTACAGAAGTTAAGGTTAGGATTAGATTTAGGTTTATCACTGTGTTAATGAGCTGCATTCATAATTATATCAGTGCAAAGTCCTCACAAGGACTGTGTGTGTGTGTGAGAGAGAGTCCTCACAATCTCAGGACTTTGATGGAACACATTTCAGTCCTATAACTACTGAATAATAAATTTATACACATTTTAATCCAGCTGAATATTTTTACTACAGTTGCTGAATGTGATTTTTTTTTTAATGAATATTTCTTTTGGTAATGTAATGTAACACTAGCGAAAATACTAAACATGTAACTGTGTGTCGGATGAAAGAGACCAAACGTGTTAATTAACATTAATGCGGTTCTCCAACACACATCCGGAGCCTGCGTCAGAGTAGTGAGCGACTAGGCCACAGGCGATCTTGGAACTGAGATTTTCTCAATTCTATGCAAAGTAGTCATGAAGCGTCAGATCCAAGCCAATGGTCCGAAGGTTTTCTCGGACTGATCCTACAGCATGTGCGGTGCGACGTTTCTTTAGTTTCCCGCTCACAACTTTAGTTCCCGTTTAGTGTCTGACATAAAAATGGAAGAAAATCCTATAACCGTGGTTTCCTCTTCTCCCATCATATACGAGCTCTCGTTAAATGTGTACAGAGATATTAGGAAGAAAAATAAAGCTTGGAAGGAAGTAGCAGAGATCGTTGATGACTCTGGTGAGTGTACATAGCTAGTACAGTTAGCTCGCTTTGCTAGTCTAATCTGAGATTGAAGCCAAGCGTGTAACACGTAAATCACAGAACTGATTACTGCATTATTTCAGTGCTTTGAGAAGCGACTTTTAAAGGCGCTTTATAAAATAAAGACTTATTATTATTTCATGTGTATTTAACTAGAAATAGCGACTTAAATATAAAATAGCTGTTACCACTGTCCAGTCCACGCCCACTAGTGACAAAATAGTTGTTACCACTGGACAGTCCACGCCCACTAGTGAGAAAATAGCTGTTACCACTGGACAGTCCACGCCCACTAGTGACAAAATAGTTGTTACCACTGGACAGTCCACGCCCACTAGTGACAAAATAGCTGTTACCACTGGACAGTCCACGCCCACTAGTAACATCAGTAGCAGTCGCTACACACCTACAAACTAAGTAACCAGTGCTAATGGGGTTTTTCAGCTGAGTGACCGGCAAAGAGGGCGGAGCTTACGTTTCACCATGTGACAACACCACTAGCCTTTCTCATCACTTCTTCAGCTTGACAGATCATGTGACATGAAACATTGTTTTACAATTGACTGAGATGTGACTTACACTTTAGTCCTCTAGCAGGATGTGCACTGAGATGTTGTAAAGCATGGCTTTATTGCTTCATGGCTACGTCCACAAACTGCCCACCGCTGTACTACCTACACCGAGCTTTCAGGTGGGTGCTAAACACTTAGCAAGCATATTATGTATATAGGTATAGTGGTGCACTACGGAGACACAGCGTTTAGTGTAGAAAGTGTATTTAGTTAAGTATTCTCAAACAGCTTCTAAGTGCTTAACATCATCTGATGGTGGACGATTTTAATATTCTAATGGATCCGTAATTTAATCTGCATTGTGGCTTTTAAACACTTAATTAGCTAAGTGTTTGTACTGGTAATATTATAATGTACTGTTCACATACATTTTATTAAGGTTTTGTGTAAAAACAAAGTATACTGTAAGTAATATTAAGTAATTAAGTACAGCTGTGTGAAGATGGGATGTAGCCACGACTGGTAAAGCTTGGGTGTTAGCTGCTAAGCGTTTTGCTATCTAACTAGCGCTGGTTTCGAAGTAGTGTGCACCAGGGCTGCGTACTCTTTAATGCCCTGTTTAGTATGGTGGATTGTCACTTGCTGCTCAACACTTAACTCAGTTAACTAGTTAGCTTGTTCTGTTGGTGTATAGTGTCATTAAGTACATTGTGTGTATTTCTGAGGATACGCTCGCAGAACTAAACGGTCCATAGTCAAGGTACCGTAGTATTAAATCATTAAAGTTGTGTCTTTTGCAGCTTTAAGCCTGGATTATTCCTGCTATAAGCTACAGTATGTTCACGCATATGCGCGATGGCATTTGGAGTGTGGCTTGTACACATCCTGGGAAATTAATGCTACAGGTCCGAGTGGTGCGATACCGTTATGGTACTATCCAAACAACAAGGAAAATAAAGTTTGGTACCTCAAGTGTAGCATTGTCATGGCTTAAACACACGGCTAGGTAGCTAACAGCGCTTCCTAAATGATGTGTACTATAGTAGTGTATTGTCGTGGTGTGGTTTGGGATTCAGGTCACATCTACTCTCAGATTTTCACGCTGAGACAATTCTGTATTTTTTAAGTATTTTATTAACTCCTTACTAGAATTTTGTAAATAACTTGTATAATAATTAACACAAGGTGTGTCTTCCTTATTTTTTTCTACGTTTCTTTACAATGTGCCACAGTTGCTCAAACTGGAGTGACTCAACAAGTGTGTAGCCTTAGACTAAAATTTGTTGAGTAATAAAAAATAATAAGTCCTGCTGAGGTACATTATTCTGTTTCAAGGGATGTTTCACTCAAATATGCTAACGGGGCTAAATCTGTGAACTATTAGAATAGTTAGCATGAATGCTAAATTCTTATTGTATTACTAGCCACATCGCGTACATGGCACATTTAATGTAATGTGAACCGATTGCTACGGAGTTTAATTTACTGCTAGTAACGCTAACATTTATAAACAAACATTTATTTAAGACCGCTAAATTCAATGAGGACTCATTAAAACAGTTAGCATGATGCTAACTGTTGCTTATTATTGTTAATTCATTACATTCAATCCGGTTTTATTAGTATAACACGTTTAGCAATGGACATTGTCCCAAAGAAACTTTACAGACATATATAGATATTCAGGATATAGATTTTACTTAAAATAAATAAAAAATTGTTGTCATTTAATTGTAATTAAAATGAGATATGGTATAATCTAACTTAGTGAAATCTGTTAGCATGACATTTTAATATCAGTGACGTTTAATTCATTATTCCCATGTTTTGAAAATGGTTTCCTTTATTGCAATTTTATTATGATTATTCATTTCAGATAAATATGCTAACATTGATCATCGACTAAAGCTAACGCTATAGGAACCCAGGTAAACTTGCCATTGTAGCATGATGCTAACTAGCTCGTAATTATCTTTATTTCATTTCTACTACGGCTGAATTAGTGTTTTTGAGTGAAGTATTCTTTTAATCCAACACTGTCTTCCAATTAGAGAGAACGTGTCTCTGCTGTTCCTCTCGATGAAATGAAACGTTAGGACACTTTTTACATGTTCATTTTGGAATGTATGTTTTTAAGCGTTTTTTAATCTATTTTTTATTTAATAATGTGTTTTAATACGTGTGCTGCATGTGTATGTTCCTAATAAAACTGTTTGAAGCACAACGTGATGAATTTTGTCCATTTGAAGTCTTTTATGAGCGTGACTGGAGAACATGCTACTGTCTGAAAAACACATGAAAATCTGAATTTAACACATATAATCTCAAATGATGTCATTGATGCTATTAATATTTACCTTAGTGGCCAGTAAACTAGCCAACTCAATCTCCTATCACAACCAAACCTGCTAGTCATGTCAAAGTGACATTAGCAATAGCTTTTTAATTAATATACAGTGCCTTGTGAAAGTATTCGGCCCCCTTGAACTGTTCGACCTTTTGCCACGTTTCAGGCCTCAAACATAAAGATATAAAAGTGTAATTTTTTGTGAAGAATCAACAACAGGTGGGACACAATCATGAAGTGGAACCAAATTTATTGGAAATTTCAAACTTTTTCAACAAATAAAAAACTGAAAAATTGGGTGTGCAAAATTATTCACCCCCTTTTTTTCTGCTCCAGAAATGAAAGACACCTTATTGCAAGTATTCTCCTGCTCCGTGTGCTCACGGTCTTATTCAAGTCGAATTTACCTCCACAACCACGTGAGGAGATGCCACCATCAGGATTTTGAGACAACACCATCAGGACTGATTAAATATTTATGATGATGATGATGATTATGTGAAGGCCACAGAAGGGTCCACTAGTCAGCAGATCTCTTGTAGCTTCTCTCATGGTGAGAATCAGAGTGTGGGAAGAGTATCACTTACCAGAGTAATCTCAGACACCAGCGCACTCACACTGCAGAGAGACCATATGACTGCTCAGAGTGTGGAAAGACTTTCAATCACCTGAGCGATTTCCAGCGACACCAGCGCATTCACACCGGAGAGAAGCCGCACCACTGCTTGCACTGTGGGAGGAGTTTCAATCATCAGAGCTCTCTCGGAGCACCGGCGTATCCACACGGGGGAGAAGCCATACAGCTGCTCAGAATGCAGGAAGAGCTTTACGCACCTGAAAGGTCTCCAGCAGCACCTGCACACTCACGCTGGAGAAACCATTCCACTGTGCTCAGTGTGGGAAGAGCTTTACAGAGCAGAGAACCCTGCGTTCACACCGGAGAGAAGCCGTATCTCTGCTCACTGTGGAGAAAGAGCTTTACTCACCAGAGCGGTCTGCAGAGACCCCAGAGCATTCACACGGGAGAGAAGCCGTATCTCTGCTCACTGTGGAGAAAGAGCTTTACTCAGAACAGCCATCGGAAACAACACGAGCGTCTTCACGCCGGAGGACGTTTCGATTACTCGAGCTCACTAAACACACTTAATTGTCCTAATACAGAGATGTGAAACCTTAGAGATCATTCCTGTCATATTCACTACAGCAGGGTTCTCAAAGTGCGGTCAGAAACCAGTAGGACTACAACGGGTGGGTGGGGTCTCTCCCTTTATTCAGGCTTTACTCGCCCTTTATTCAGCCGGTGTCCCCATTTTAAAGGCTTGTAATTCCGGTGGGGTTTTTTGTGTTTCTAGCTTGAAAACGAGATCATGGCACACAAATATAAGCTTATCTTTATTTGTAATAGCTGAATGAAGGATAATGAAATGTTAATACAGGTTTCCGTGGAGTTTTTTTGTGATTGTCGCAGACATTAATGTTTGATTTTTTTTTTTTTAAATTTGCCATGCAATTTGAAAACTGCTTGAATTGCAGGAAATTCTTTTGCACAGGTTTTCGCAGTGATGTTTGTTGGTAAATGAGCGCTGAATGAGCGTCGTGATGTCACATGACTCATCTCGGCCCAAATCTGCGGAAAATCTGAAAAATTGCAAGCTCCTGCGAATATTCCTTCATTTTGCGTTCATCTCTGTGCAAAATTCTGAAGGGACTTATTATTATTATTATTATTATTATTATTTATTATTAAGTATTCCATAACCCATGTTCCAGTGAACACAGACCCTAAAGGTGAGATCCTATGGACTGTTAATAACGTCCATTTGAACCTACTCAGTTTTCTTACTGGAAGGTTCTGGAATGTATTATTTTTTAAAGCACTATGCTTTGAATAAATAGGATAAATTTCATTGTACATATTTCTGAAGTAAATCTGACCTGAGGGGGTCCAGGGGACCAGTTTGAGAAGTCCTGCACTACAGTACAGGTTTGTTTGTGTTGAACGTGCAGGAAGCAGTGTTGTACTGTATTCGTTAATCCTCACTACTGAAGATCATCACTACCTGTTCAGATTGTTCAGTAATCTGTAATGTCCCATTGTTACAGACAAACATCTCATTATTGTTTTGTTTATTTTAAATTGATGTTAGAGGTGGTTTTTAGTGTCATGGGATCAATCTGCCTGAAGGACCATCAGCAGGTAAAGGTTCTAGTACAGAAATAGAACGACCTAAACTGGAGCAGCAGAAGATGGCACTGGGAGGAGCCAGTACTTGGCAGGGGAACTAATATCTAAGTAACTAAAGCTTCTGTAGATTACCGAGACCACTGGTCCTAGTCATCAGGCAGTCAATGAGAATAGAGCGATAGCCTGAAGACCTCATGATGATAGAAGTAGGATCCAGCCAGGAGTAGAAACCTGTTCCCCATGATTGTGGTGGCAGGAGCGGTAAGAAAAGACTAAGTTGTTCAGTGCAGTGTAGTAGGCCTTTTTATAAAGGCTAGCTCTAGCCTTATGGAGACATCGCCATCAAATATTAGAACCCAACAGAAATTCCTAGAAGTTTCGAATCATTTTAATGGTTTGTAATGGTAGTTTGGTGTTGTTGCTAATGGTTACTGATGCACTGCTCAGTTCTGGTGATTAATTACCAGTAACCACAAATGAAAACATTATAATTTGGCATATTTGCCCTTTAATAAATAATATTTAGATAGTAATAAATTGCTACAAGATCTGGTCACATCTGTCTTACCACCAGAGGGCATCAGAATATTAATCATACTAATCATAAATACGAGCTGATCTCGAGCGCGTTCTAGCTTCCTTGCTTTGGGTTTTAATCTGTGCTGTGACCGGTAGGTCAGCAGAAATCGCAGCCTTGGGGGAGGGGTAGGGTGCGTTTATAACGGGAATTAATACAGTAATCTATTAGTTGAAATGTTTCAAAATGGAATTTTAACCCGTGTCCAAGTTGCCGAAAAGTGCAGAATTTAAATACCAAACAAATACATCCTGGGTATTTATGTTGATCCAAGACTGTTGCAAACTCTTCAAACTTCAGCCCAGAATTTAGGTTATGGATGTATAGCTTTTTTCTGTCATGAATATGAACACCCCGTGGAAACATTGAGCAGTTCAAGCTCGACATCACCAAACTGAGCAAAGCTACGTTCACACAGCGATTCTTATTGCGGCAAGTCACCAGTTTGCTGTACTATGAAGTCGCCAGTAGGGTTTTCTGCTACTGGTTTCCATAGGAACATGGGTGGCGCAGCTAGCGTTACCCTTTTGACAACAAATCAGCTTTCTTCCTGCAAAAATTAAACATTTGTTTTAAGCGTTTGTATGTAAAATTATTTATATATATATATATATATATATATATATCTTTGGCGAAAGCATACGCATCAATTCACTTAGCTTGTGACCTCGTGACCTCCTTGGTGAAGTGTCGAGCTTGGTGCTGTTTGTTTCTGCCGGCGGCCCGGAAGGCTACGGATCGCATGCGCTCTACTGTCTTCCCTCCCATGCGTAGTTGCTGCATCTTTGCCGAAAGTGAAACTTTTCTCAATTTTGTTGTGTAGCTGGACACGCCCACATCTCGTCACCAACGGTCGCTGTTGCTCATGTCACCAGACGTCGCCAGCTCTCAGTGAAAAGGAATGTTCATGGCGAGTTGCTGTATGTGTGAACGTGCCTTCAGGCTTTTAACCCTTTCTGCTCCAGGTACGCTGTAACCTGGCTGCTCCTGTGCTCTGACCCCAAATTCTTAACACGCTGTAATACGCACAGAAACCGAATCTCTGTGCGCTACATGTAGATGTAGTGACAGGCTTTCCTCTGCTGTAAATGCAGGATCTACCGTTCTGATCAGACCTGGTGAATGATCACTGGGATCCCTGAGAAACGATCACAGAGAAGGCTTGAGAAGTATTTAACTGAATGTTTATTTAGTGCAGAATCAGACCAGAACCAGAATCTTTCCATTTTAACATGAGCAAGTTTCTGACGGCAAATAGTTTTACCTTCATATTCACGCTTGAGTCTCGAGAACATCCCAAACCATGTAACCTTCTACCCCAATAAACACTAACAATACTGCCAACAGCATAATGAATAGTCCGGTGGTAAAGCTCATCACCTTTTCTGTTTCTGTACTATTTTGCCATGCTAATTAGCATGAGGTTTAGGGTGTAGTCCAGGATTGAGAGCTACTCCACTGGTTTCCTCCTCCGATCCAGCATGAACTGCAGATGTGAGGACAGTCAAGTTCTGAGAAGTTTGTGCCGATGAAGTAAGCGGATTAGACCTCAAATCCACGATGTTCAGGGACAACATCGTGGACACGCGCTCCCACGGCACTTCTGAGAGAGAAAACGGCAGAAAAACCAAGATAAGAGAGAGCAAAAACACAGGGTGAGGTTCTCAAAGTTCACCAAGTCAACCTCCTAACACTCTACGTAATGCCAGTCTTCTTGTTAAACTGTGTAACTACACCTATTAATACTGAGTTACTACAAATAGCTTAGCTGCTTTGTCACTAAATTTAGCAGTCTTGAACTTCGCTTGGTGAGCTTTTCACATGCTATCTGCTGGTTTTTAAGCAATTAGGTAGAATTACATTCAGGTGGACTGAGGAATTAAATGTGAAAATACACAACATGGTTGTCTTGTGTGGAAGTCCCTTCATCTACAACTGGGGGAGCGTGAAGGCTAACACCCTCCTTCTAATGCTAAAGGCTAAGGTGCTTCCTTTGGAACATGAAGCTGCCACACCTTTCCAGGAAAAGATTGCTAACTGCCCACCTCCACGGCTCTGATCCAAGGCCGTCTTTCACACCCAGAGTCTCTCATTTCCCAACAATAAGATGGACGCTTTAACGGTTGTGACTCTGTTAAGCCAGATTTCTACAATCCTTTATGTGGTCATTGTGCTGTTTGGGAAACGCTACAGCCAGCATGCTGAGCGCTAGCTATCCGCGCATGTTTAAAGTGGCTAGGGTCACATGTTTTCCTGTTCCACACTCAAATGTTCACATCAACGGATGACTTGTTGGAATTTGGGTAACGGTGAAGCGCCAACTTTGAGTATTATAATAATAATAATAATAATAATAATAATAATAATACCTGAGATGTGGTTTCCTGACATGTTGATGTTCTGCAGCGTGTGTACTTTTGTCAGTTGCTCAGGAAAAACACTGAAGTTATTATTGGATAAATCGATGCTGATGAGATGCTGCATTTCTCCAATGGCATCTGGGAGTTTAGTCAGCGTGTTTCCCTGCAAATCCAGCTCTACACAAAAATACACAAATCATCAATAATTAACGTTCCTGTAGTGTTTAGTGCTTCCCACTTCTGGGTCCTGTCGCCTCAGGCTCTGTGCTTAATTTAGTAATACAACGGCTTTAGGGCAGCTGTGGCTCAGTCGGTAGAGCGGGTTGTCCACTAATCCACTAATCGTAGGGTTGGTGGTTGGAATCCCGGCCCGGGTGATCCCATGCCGAAGTGTCCTTGGGCAAGACACTGAACCCTAAGTTGCCCCCGATGGCAAGCTAGCACCTTGCATGCAGCTCTGCTACCATTGGTGTGTGAGTGTGTCTCATTAGTAAGTCGCTTGTAAATGTAAAAATGATATTTCTGTAAAGCTGCTTTGAGACAATGTGCATTGTAAAAAGTGCTATACACATTAATTAATTATTAATTATAAACTGCATTATGTATTTTTTTTTAAATTTCAAGTGAATTGGATAGATGTGCTCATGGATGAACAAGAGGCGGGGCTTGGAGATGCTGGGGTACTGGTAAGGGTGAGAAATTCCTACTTGCACATTCATTATTTCTTTTTGTGGAAATTAAGTGCACCCTTATGCATGGCCTCATTGGTTGGGTCGGTTATTTTGTTTTGTTTTGGCTTTGTTCTCCAAAAAGGGTTTATTGGTAGATACTGACTTTCAAAAAGAAAAATAATAATAATAATAATAATAAAGCTTATTTGTTCCTGTTCAGATGGTAAGATCCCAAAATACAGATATACAAAATCCTACTTCATACCTCTTAATTGGGTGAACATGGTGAAAAAGTTGCCACTTAAACTCTTCAGTTTGTTGTGAGCCAGTGTGATTCTGTGTATTTGATCTGCACAGCTGCCAATCATTTTTAAGACCCCATCAGGGAAAGCGATTAGTTTACAGTCCGACAGATCTACAAATAAAGACAGAGAAGGACAGAAAGAGTGAGACACACACACGAGCCTTATTAGTGTACGGTATTTATTATATCGAGACACGTGGTTACACTGTATATAAGTAATAAACACTGTTACAGTAAAATACTGAGATGGTGTGATGTCATGTAAAGCTCCATGTAAATGGAGAGGAGAATTTCAAGATGTTTGTAACGTGTAAGGAAGGAGTCTCCAGTGTCAGCGCTGTGTAACAGTCCGAGGTAACGCTGTCCCTTTAAGTTCTCGCACATCTTCATCACAGTGGCGTTTACACTTCTTTGCTGTTTCTCACGAACACACACACACTGAGATTTGATTAGCGGATTAACTTGGAGAGAGAATAGAGAGGGATGGTGAGGGAACGAGTGTGTGGAGCTGCTATAGCGTAAGTGACAGCACGAAGTCATTTGATTCGCAGACATTCCACTATAGATGTACTGTATAGAAGCTGATCATGTATGATGTGTTCGTTAATGAGCAAACGGTTTTAATTGTAGGCAAATTACTGTGGTAAAATACGGAATAAAACACGATGGGGCTGCGCTGTCGCAACATTAATGTTTTATTATAACAGCATGTCCAGTCATCTACTTATTGAAGAAAAACAGACTAGTGTTGAGTTTTTACCTAATGTGTCTAATCCATCCTCCATCGTTGCGTTGATTCTCCGGGCGACGTTGGCCACCGCCTCTCCCATCCTGTGCCAGCCGGAGGAATCTGAAGAGTGCGCGTCACTATTAATCTGATTTAAATCAGAAGGGTCTCTATCGGCAATCAGATCAAACATTGCTGGGGTTTGTAGTGTCACTTTTAGCTTCCAGTTTAGCACTAAATGTGCATGTGTAAAGACTCAGCTGGGGGTGTGGCCTAATGTATGACGGCGGAGCTTGTATGTAAGAGACTCCGATCAGAATATTTATTGATATATGAACAAACTGATGTTATTGCACCAAACGACTGCATATGAGGTGAGCATGTGATTAAACCTGCAAACACTAAACTAGAGACTATTCGCTTCCAGTCCATTACTAAAACCCTCATAGAATGTGTAATGGTTTTAATGGGGATTATCCATCCATCCATCTTCAACCGCTTACTCCTTTTCAGGGTCACGGGGAACCTGGAGCCTATCCCAGGAGGCATCGGGCACAAGGCGGGGTTACACCCTGGACAGAGTGCCAGTCCATCGCAGGGCACAATCACATATTGGTTTTAATGGAAACTGGTCATTTATATGGGGGCATGTTATGTCTATTGGATACCGTTAAAGACCAGTAATGTTTTTAATAGTTAGCTGATGGTTTGTAATGGGATTTGTAGGGGAAACCATTAGAATTTCTGAGATGGTTTTCCCCCCCAATAGGGCAGCTAGCGGCGTTAGCGGTGAAGCTCCAGTGCAGACATGAAGAAGCAGACCTCACACACTGAAATATTTCTGGAGTAAACAGACATGGTGGACGTTTTAATTATCGCTAGCTCCTCCAGTGCACCTGCAGGTTATTGATTAATATATCAGATGGATGTTGAGTGGAAGACACACCTCATAACCATCATTAATATTATGTACTGTAATCATTTACATTTATTCATTTAGCGGACGCTTTTATCCAAAGAGACTTACAAATGAGACACACTCACACACCAATGGGAGCAGAGCTGCATGCAAGGTGCTAGCTTGCCATCGGGGG
>JAFFST010053632.1:10341-25682 GCA_022414735.1 Noturus placidus
TGGAAACATTATGCCTTGGGGGTGTTTTTCTGCTAAGGGGACAGGACAACTTCACCGCATCAAAGGGACGATGGACGGGGCCATGTACCATCAAATCTTGGGTGAGAACCTCCTTCCCTCAGCCAGGGCATTGTAAATGAAAAGTAATTAATATGTCATTACCAAGTGCTAAGTCATGTTTTGCAGAGGGGTTAAATACTTATTTCCTTCATTAAAATGCAAATCAATTTCTAACATTTTTTACGTGTTTTTCTGTATTTTTTTGTTGTTATTCTGTCTCTCACTGTTCAAATAAACCTACCATTAAAATTATAGACTGATCATTTCTTTGTTAGTGGGCAAACATACAAAATCAGCAGGGGATCAAATACTTTTTTTTCCCCACTGTATATATAAATTTTCAGTGTTGGGTGTAACATGTTACTGTAATCTAATTACTTTTCCTGATAACGCAATAATGTAACACATTACATTTAAAATTTATGTAATTTGATTACAGTTACAAATGTCAATAAAATTATGTTTCTTAATTATGTTACAAATTTATTGTTAAGAAAACAATATTCAGTAAAATTAATTTTTAAGTTTTTAAATCAAGTTCCGCCCTGAAGATTTTTTCTTCAGCCCTGAATAATTCTCCACCCGGAGCAGTTTGTCACTACGTAACCGAACGACGGTAATTTTAAATCTTCACCGAACGGAGTCGAGAACAATCAGACAGGGTTTACAGGAAAATACGTGGAAACACTCATGTCTTATTGGCTGATCAATTCTCAATTCTGCCAAACGCTATATAACAGTCAGTGTGAGAAAGACATGGATATACGCCGATTTTTAAACCAGTAAAGGTGTTGAAGCAGAAACAGTAACATCCTCTGATGCTCAGCAGGAAAACAAGGTGTGTAGATGTCTACATGAGTTCCAGTTTAAGTGAACAAGATATGAGCAGAGCAAAAGGAAAGATAATGTACTCTGCATGGCACTATAGCAGCTGAACCCATAGTTTAGCTGTTCCTCCCCTTGGCTAGCAACACCAAGCTAGCCTAGTTAGAAAAGTTTTATATTTCATCAGTCTGGCTGTCCTACAAACAGTGACAACACCTGGGACAAGTTTTATGATAAATCTGCAATTTTACATGCAGTAAACAGTAATGTAATCAGATTAAAATTTTAAAGGAGTAATTAGTAATCTGTAGTGATGACTTTTTTGAGTACCTTACCAAACACTATGTCCTAAAAGTAGACAAAGAGAACCCAATTAAATAACTGAAACAAGAATATTCTACTTATACAAAAATAATCCAATATCACATATATGTCAGTGGCAAAAGTACTAAGATTATGATTAACAATTAATTTGAAATTGAAATTAGAGTCAGGTGATTTCAATCAATGGAATTATAATCAGGTGTGAGTGAGCACCCTGTTTTATTTAAAGAACAGGGATCTATCAAAGTCTGATCTTTAAAACACATTTGTGGAAGTGTTTATGGTGGAACTTTGGAAGGAGATTTCTGACGACCTCAGAAAAAGAGTTGATGCTCATCAGGATGGAAAAGGTTACAAAACCATCCATAAAGAGTTTGGACTCCACCAATCCACAGTCAGACAGATTGTGTACAAATGGAGGAAATTCAAGACCATTGTTCCCTACGCAGGAATAATCGACCAACAAAGATCACTCCAAGAGCAAGATGTGTAATAGTCCACGAGGTAACAAAGGAATCCCGGGTAACCTCTAAGCAACTAAAGGCCTCTCTCACATTGGCTAATGTTAATGTTCATGAGTCCACCATCAGGAGAACACTGAACAATGTTGGTGTGCATGGCAGGGTTGCAAGGAGAAAACGACTACTCTCCAATATGTACTTGGACATGTGGTCCACAATCATGTGGACAAGCCAGATGGCTATTGGAATTTGTGGTTTAAATGAGAAGCATTATGTTTGGAGAAAGGAAAACTCTGCATTCCAACATAAGAACCCGATCCCATCTGTGAAACATGGTGGTAGAAATATCGTGGCCTGTTTTGCTGAAATCAATAAAGGTACAGTACATCTTATCTTATCTCAATCCACACAACCTTCATACTGTACTACTGAGTATTTTCAGCTGATTAGTTCATCAAGAGTCACTTCAGCCTCCAACACATAGAGCTAATCATAGCATTGAACCTGAGGTCCGGATGAACTAATGGAATCCAGTTCCATTAGCACATCCATACACTGTATCACTTGTTCTGAACAATGCTGAATCATTGACCTTTCACAAAAAAATAGGACTAGTCTTAATGTAACACATCTTATATATAATATAATATAATATAATATAATATAATATAATATAATATAATCCTGACTATTATACCCAAGCTCACACCCCTCAGCTTCTCTTACATGAATTGTCTGTGAGTCATAATTCCTTGGTTCAATATCATGAGATGTTTAAAAGCTCAGTCCACACTCATTTGAAATGCAGATCGTCAGCCACGAGAGTCTTAAAGCGGCATAAACTCTCTCTCGCTCTCTCTCTCTCTCTCTCTCTCTCTCTCTCTCTCTCTCTCTCTCATTCACTCACACACACAGACAAACACAGCCACAAGCAAACATACATCCTCTGCTTTGAATATGCTGATTTAATAACTTCATGAGACGGAGTGTTATCATAAACCAAAGCCTGCATATTTAGATATCAGGACATTTTTTTTTTATTTCCTAACTCATAATTATACAGGTCAGTCAGAGGCACAAGGGAGGTTACCAACGATCATGTGATACAACAAGGTTGAATCAATAAGAATAAGGAAATGAAGCATAATAATCTGGGCCCTTAGGAAACTCAATGGGGAGGCACATTTAAAATGCAAAACTATATTATTGACTTATCCCTCCCAAAACATGCTGAAGAAATCATACTGGAGAAAGGAGAAGGAAGTACTGTAATCTTATAAGCGGGTTTCTGTGAGATATTTGCAATATTCATAAATACATTTACATTTATGAGACGCTTTTATCCAAAGCGACTTACAAATGAGACACACTCACACACCAATGGTAGCAGAGCTGCATGCAAGGTGCTAGCTTGCCATCGGGGAGCAACTTAGGGTTCAGTGTCTTGCCCAAGGACACTTCGGCATGGGATCACCCGGGCCGGGATTCGAACCACCAACCCTACGATTAGTGGATTAGTGGACAACCCGCTCTACCGACTGAGCCACAGCCGCCCAATATATTAAATACCATTTAATATATTAAATGTTAATGGCTAAATGTGTCAGAATGCTAGAGGTAAGTAACACATGCTTACCCCTTTAGATGTGCATAAAACTAGAAGTTAATATAGCAAAATTGCTGATTTTGAAATATTAATCCATTCAAGCTTAATTGTCTAGAAATTCAAATATAAGTCTTTGTGCTTAATAGCTAATTATAATGACAAATTGAATAAAAATGCTTTGACGGTCATTTAAAATCCATTTTACAAGCTTGATGAAATCGATGGCTGGGACATATTTAAATTTTCCCACTTTTAACTCTTTTTCTTCAGCTAATTTGAATGTGGTCATGTGATGCTGAGAGAAGAAATGATAGTATTCATTGTCACATTATCACAGAACATAATGACTCACTGTCCAAAGAATACCCAATAGTTAAAACAATAATATGTGAAGAGTTCACAAACAAGTTCAACAAATTCACAGACACAAAACATCGATTTGTAAATGTAAATCATATGTCACTATGTAGAGAAAGACATAGTGTATTGATGGCATGAGTAATAAGATCTAAAATGTGTATCTTCTGAAAAATTCCTTGTAGTTTAAATAAAAACATGTTTAAGACATTAGCACATTTGCTTCACACCTCCAGGGTTGGGGGTACGATTCCTGCCTCCATCCTGTGCGCACAGAGTTTGCATGTCCTACCCGTGCTGTGGGGGTTTCCTCCGGGTACTTTGGTTTCCTCCCCCAGTCCAAAGACATGCATTGTAGTCTGATTGGCATTTCAAAACTGTCTGTAGTGTGTGATTGTGCCATGTGATGGATTGGCACCCCGTCCAGGGTGTCCCCAGCCTTGTGCCCCGAGTCCTCTGTCATAGGCTCCGGGCTCCTCGCAACCCTGTATCCGAAAAGCGGTAAAGAAAATGGATGGATGTTGTTATTGAATAAGTCAAAGCAACAAACTGTTCTCAAATGAATCAAGCCATCCATGATTGCTAGATCAGATCCTTAGTAACAATTACAGCACAAACTATAGCTGTACGTTTGACAGATTAATAGGCATTCGCTAAGTAAAATGTTTTAATTTAACATCTTGATAACACAAAAGCTCATCAGCAAATCTGCAAATCCCATGCTCAGAATTACATCACTATGCATGCATCTCTTGATCCTCTTTACACAGGTGCTTTGCATTTTCAGGATTAAATGCTAGCCAGAAGGCTGGTTGTGCATCCACTTGACATGATTAATTGACATATATTATACATATGTGCTAATGGCATAATTTGCCTGCTTGTCAATGCTTTCCTCATTTATAATAATTCTAGAGTAACAAAGGGTATTTGAATTCATTAAAATGATGGCAACAGAGGTCATTCTGTAATCAGTGAATAGGATGATATATTAGGTCAGTAATACAGAACTGCATTACACACATGCTACATTTAGAAGTTAAACATTTAGAAGTCTTATAATAAAAAAATAAATTCACAGTGTTTTATAATGAGTTTTTCATTGGTAAAATTCATTGGTAAAATGTAAATAATGATCACTGAGATCTGAGATTATTGTAGATCACTGAGAGTCTGTGCAGCACATCACCACCCCCACACCATAAAACCAACACAGAGTAATAAAATAATCCCAAGTGACTAATTATGCTACATTTGTTCAGTTCTTACCACAGGATCAAAATAATGGACGTAACAACACAACAGGGCCATTTGTACATAAAAACTGAACATAGTAATTCAAAATGATTGCATCATTTCCAGCTTTATTCCTGCTCTGTTTACACACTGCTAATTTAATTTAATTACACTAGCTCTCATATTCCACCAGATTAAGTTAAGCAGAGTGGTGAAGAGAGTCATATGGACATGATATAAACCATCATCTTTGAACCTCAGGATCTACAACAGAAACGCCCTGAGGAAAACAAGGTGTAAGCAAAAGAGCAAACTGCCCACTGAGGTGTATATAGTGGAAAAAAATACAAACCAAAAAAACACCACATAGAAGTGTCTTGCAAAGATAACACTTTCAAATGGCTGTAGATCACACGTGGATTCCAAAGGAGCTTATCATTTCCTGTCAAGGTGAATAAGCATCTGTCCTGTCTGGAACCAAGATAGTCTCACCTTGCCATCTGGGCCTGCTGTCAACCAAGTGCAACATACCCAAAGGAATCAGAAGAAAAAAGAAAGGAAACTTCTAAAAGTAATTTTAGGTAAGAGGCCACATTACATAATCTAATGCTAAAAATAGTTTAGTAGACCAATAACACCTCAACTCCTTTGTGTGTACTATACAGCGCATCCGGAAAAGTATTCACAGCGCTTCACTTTTCCCACATTTTGTTATGTTAGTCTCATTCCAAAATGTATTAAATTCATTATTTCCCTCAAAATTCTACAAACAATACCCAATAATGACAACATGACAGAAGTTTGTTTGAAATCTTTGCAAATTTATTAAAAATAAAAAACAAAAAAAAGACGTACAGTACATAAGTATTCACAGCCTTTGCCATCACACTTAAAATTGAGCTCAGGTGCATCCTGTTTCCACTGATCATCCTTAAGATGTTTCTACAACTTGATTGGAGTCCACCTGTGGTAAATTCAGTTGATTGGACATGATTTGGAAAGGTACACACCTGTCTATATAAGGTCCCACAGTTAACAATTCATGTCAGAGCACAAACCAAGCCATGAAGTCCAAGGAACTGTCTGTAGACCTCCGAGACAGGATTGTATCAAGGCACACATCTGGGGAAGGATACAGAAACTGGGTAGCCACCTAAATCAGCCTTGTGGAACATGGCTTCAGGGGGTTGTGGTCTGCAAAACAATAACAGGATCAGAGGTAGAACCAATATCAACCTCAAAATATTGGCGGGCAAGCAAAAGGAATTCCTTCTCAATAGTGCTATAGTTCACCTGATGGTGGTTAAGCACCTGTGCCTTACATTCTTAAGGTGTTATGACACCTTTCCAGTTCAAAATAGTGTGGCTCTCGCATTTATAGCAGCATTGTTTACGTTCATCAGTACAGTCAGACAGCAACTTTTATTTTACAGGTTTATCTAATGCGACACCATAAGGTATTATTTATTCTTAATGAATAAATACTCTGAGCTGTGCCCCCTGTGTCACCCTGTGCACAGTGTCGTCAGAATTGGACAACTACTTAAGCATTTCACAGCAGATCAGCTAGTTGAAACCCAAACCACAGAGGGTCAGAGAAAACTGCCAAAAAGTGCAGTTCTCTGTGAATGGAATGGCTACTGTATTCAAACACCACTGCCCTCTGTGTGGGAGAGAAATGTACTGCATAATAATACTGGATAATCTCATGGGCAGTGTCCTGTTTCAACTCAAGACTGTTGGCAGCAACAAAAGTTACTTTGCGATGAAATTGTGTGGGATAACATTAGTTTGCACTAATTAGGTATTTACTTTAAACTAATCCTGTATTTTAATACCTTCATAGATTTATAACAGCACACAGTTCGAAGCTTTTCTTCAGCTTGCTAGAGGAGGCTTTGCAAGTGTTCTTAAATATCCGATGAACATCATTGACCTTTATCTTCGGGAGAACTGTAAAATACAGCTATCGCAAGTGTAGTGAATAAACCAGAAGTGCAGGAACTAGGACTCAATAGAATATGCAAGTGTTTGTGCAAAGAGCCCATTCAATGGACTCCTTACATTCAGTGTTAAGATGCATTTCTGATTTCGATATAGTGGAGCACCTTGAACCTTCAGTTTTCTCTAATGCCATATCACAATTTATGTATATATAATATATCATGACTATTTCATCATTTCATAGGTATGACCATAGGTATGATATTTCTTCAGCTTGCATGTAGTCTTACTGGGGCCATAATTATATGGTTTATCATATCATTTCATTCTTTAAGAGGTTCTTGTTTAATACAGTACATTTAATACATCAGTGTATCGAACAATTCATTCAGCAAGCTGTATAACAATCTAGGCTATTCATCATAAAATCACCCATATTGGTAGTGAAGAACAAAGGGCTGAAGAACACATCGAGGGCTACAGAGAGCCATGTGAGCCATGTGACATCAGAACTAGCTAACGGCTGAATATGAGTTAGAGATGCCCCATTGTGATCACGCCAATAACACCATCGTTTAATTTTGTTTCATTATATGCGACTGAGCTGTGGCTCAGTCGGGAGAGCAGGTTGTCCACTAATCGTAGGGTTGACGGTTCGATTCCCAGCCCAGATGACGCCACATGCTGAAGTGTTCTTGGGCAAGACACTGAACCCTAAGTTGCAACCGATGGCAAGCTAGCACCTTGCATGGCAGCTCTGCTACCATTGGTGTGTGAGTGTGTGCGTGAATGGGTGAATAAGACACAGTGTAAAGCACTTTGGCTAAAAGCGCTTTATAAGTGCGCCATTTACCATTTGAATACCATTTTAGTGTCTGAATAGATTACAATAACACCGTGTCGTGAAAACGTTTCAATGATTGTACTTTATATAATAATGTTGAATTGAAATGTAAACCTAACAGAATGCTTACTTTTGCTATCTTGGATCTGAATTTATGCACCACTAATAATGCATGAGCAATACTAAGAAGGTGGAAGTGTTTGTGCAATGGACTCATAGGTGATTTGACATTTTTTCCCAGTTGTTTACATACAAATGTCAAGATTATACACCAATGTCACACAATTATTAGCACTAAAAAAATACTATACAATACTATACTAGTAGTGTACTAGTGGAGAGGATGTGGGGGTGTATGTGTGTGTATATATATATATATATATATATTATAACTATACATAGATACTATTTATAGTATTTATACAAATAGTTTGTGTATTTGCATATATACAGTGCTGTGAAAAATATTTCTGTGTACAACTCATGCTAAATAATTTTAGATCGAAATACAACTTAGGCAACCTGAGTAAATATGCAATACAGTTTTTATTTATTAATTTTATTATTTATCCAACAGCACTGTATACACCCTGGCATTTGGCAGACTTCCCTTATCCCGAGTGACTTACATTTATCTAATTTATACAGCTGAGCAGTTTGAGAGGTTGAGAGCCTTGCTCAAGGGCCTAGATATGGCAGTGCTGGGCTTTGATCCCATGACCTTCTGAGCGTGAGTGGTCTTAAACACTGAGCTACCACTGCCCTCGTTCACATAGGATCAATAACTCTATGAATTTCTATGAATAAGATGGCATTTCTGTGCAAATCATACACATTTCATCCTTGAAAGAAATTTACATTGCACCAATAAGGAGATTTACACTGTCCCGACTGCTGAAGCCTGACATATTTGGCTTACAAAATGTCAGCTCTGATTTTTCTTCACTTATTATTGTTTATCATAAACCACGTTTATACATTCAGGTTCTCCATTAAGCTGTATGTGGGCACCCCATACCAGCTATTGAAGTCATTTGCCTTGTATGTTAGTGTGTGTTTGAGCATATGTGTGTGATACAAGAAGCAGCAAGCGAGCTTAACCATGCGGGTGCTCTGCAGGCAAACCTACAAATAGATGCCGTGACATTTCTGTTGGCTTTTAATTATTCAGTAATGTCACAGGTGAATACAGTGCTACAAAATTCCACTCATGACTTCAAATTCATGGACACAGAAGGTATAAGAACAGTACATGCATAGAGTTTTGAGTAAATACATTGTATCAGACCACTCAATTTGTAGCTGTGCAAAAATATTGGAACACGTGACAGACAGGTGTTTCATCTGATCCATGTGTGTCCTGTTAGATTGATTGCTTAAACAATAAAGTGCTATGAACATCTACTTTTGGTTTTAGCCTTCAGGCACTACTTACACTAGTGCGTTTAAAACGATACTAATCCACATTGGCGTTTCCGCTGTGTTTCAGAAACGATCTCCGTCCACACTGCACGACCGAAAACACATGTAACATGACCCTTCATGCACACTGGGCACGCGCATACAAGTGTAAACAGGAAGTTGGTTGCTAGCCACTAGCAGGCACAACAAACCGGCGTTCCATGTAGGATTTACGGCACTTGAAATGAGATTCGTTGCCGAATTTCCATAATCTTAGCTTGCCTCTTGCTCATTTAGGCTGTTGCAGTATTATATAATAAAGAATTGAACTGTACAGTAGCTGCTAAGAATGACAACAACATCAGCAAAACTCATGGTTCAGTCTCTGTGTAGTTGTGTATACGGTTGTGTATATGGTAGGGGCTTGACGAATCAGCGAAGGATATGCAATGATCCAGAAAACCCAGTCACGGAAGGAATATTGGGCAGAGCCATGCCTTTGTTTTCAGAAGTTTTTGTTTTGGTCTTGTTATACTTGTTGCCCAGAGTTTTCAAACTAAAACGGGGGCTTCAGCATTCCTAAAAGTCTCCGTTTTGTCACGTATCATGAAGTACAGAGATAGGGACGGATGCAATCGCAGTTAGGAAAAGTTTTATTTAAGAGAGACACTGGCAGGTAAATCCAAAAAACATAATCCATAAACGTAATCCACAAACATGCAAGAGTCAGGCGATCGGCAAACAGGCATAAATGGGTAAGGCAGGAATCAAAGTCAAGGTCACCAAAAACAGGGTCGATAAACAAAACAAGAAACATGAACACTAGCGAGGAACTGGGAGCAGAGAAACCAGCAACGAACGAAACTAACATGAATGAATCTAAACATGAAACATAACATGAAACATAACATGAAACATGACAAAAACTGTGACTATGGTTATCTATCGTAAGTAATCTAAACTATATCTAATCTATTTTAATATTCTGCACTGTATGCTGGGAGGCGCGTGGTGTATATATACAAATATAATCAGCGTCTTAGTTACTGATGACTGACAGCACTTTAGACACGTGAAGTAACAACCAATGACAGAATAGGGAGGAGACATAACAGAAACATAAACAAACACACGTGTTGAAATGTCACGATTGTTAACAAAGGAAAAGCAGGTGCTCGTGCACCTTGCTCGGCAGCCCACTCACACGCTCCACAGTGCGCTGCTTAAAGGGGAAATCGTGACGGAACCCCCCCAAGGGCACTCCTCTCGGAGTGCCATGAAACATCCATCTCCCTTGGTGGCCCTGGCCCCTGGGCAAAATGTCACAAGCAGAACCAAGAGATTATATGGGCAACAAAGGGCAGCAAAAAAGCATCTTAGGGAAACAAAAAAGCAGAGTGACATTCATGGCAGAGCAAGAAAGCAGAGTGACATCCTCGTCGGAACAGGAAAGCAGAGCGGCATCCTCCGCTGAACAGGAAAACTAAGCGAGCTGAGACCTCCCTGTAGGTCTTGTGCTGGAGCTCTGAGGCTGCCATGTAGACCTCTGGCTGTAGTGTCATAGGGGCTTTTCTGTGTAGACGCTTATGCTGATGCCAGCTGCTCTTGAAGCATTCCTTAGAGCAGAAAAATGCTTCGTGGAAACCCAGATTCTTGCAGGTGGGACACTGGAGCCGAGTCTCTTCCCTGCAGCCCTCAATCATACATCTCAGAGAAAGATTCCCCACGTTGGCCGGAACCTGAAGCGGATCGGTGGAGGCTGCCCTGTCAATCCCCTCATAATAGAGGTTGAATGGCAGGTCAGCCTGGGGCTGTCCATTGACTCTCCACCCCAGAAAATCCAGACCATGAAGCTGGCCTGGCTGAGTGAACTCCTCCATAAAAGGTTCCAAAAACTGAGTGAGATCATGGAGGGCAGAGGACCCTGTAATCACCAACTGCTCTGCCCAGTCACGGGCCAGACCGCAAAACCTGGACAACATGAACCCGATCCACTGTCTAGTAGACTTGGGATACGCCAGGTTGCAAAAATATTCCTGGCAGTTGAAGAGGAACTCCAGCGGGTAGCTCCCCAATTCCGCTGTCTTAATGGAAGTTGCACGGCGGTGCAATTTCATTCTGTAATATATTTATTTTGTCTCTGTACATAAAGAGATATTTACATTGATGGGTGATTATCACCTGATTTTGTAAATGTGATAAATGACATTTGCAGGAAGCTCCCACTTTTTTGCATGTGTCTACAGTCATTGCTAACATTTACAAAATGACCCTACAATAAATAATAAGTCTATTTAATGAAAGTAAAGGTCCATGTTTAATAAAAATAATGAAATAAATAATAAAAAAAGGTTGTTTAATTTAGTTTTATACATGTTCTCATATTTATCGCTATATTTTGTTATAATGTGACAAGTGATAAGCTCAGGGTTTACTGGGTTTTTTATGATTCTTATACGATTCTTTGCTCTTTTTTCATACTGTGAGTTTTAGTGAAGTGTACTGAAAACAAACCGTCAACAACAAACAACAATTCCTCAGCATTCAGCAACTCCATGTGAGATGCCTTGTTCGTAAGCGTTGCTCTGGTTCTTCCGACAAACTACTTCTTCTCTTGGCTACTTCTTTTTGGTTTACAGGACGATTACTCAGAGTCGCCCCCTTTCATTTCAACGAATATTACAACGGCGAGCACGTCAAGTATCAACGCCTCATGTGTTTGGGGTGGTAATAATAATAATTTATAATTTGTATAGCGCTTTTTACAATGGTACATTGTCTCAAAGCAGCTTTACAGAAATATAATTTTACATTTACAAGCGACTTACTAATGAGAGCACACTCACACACCAATGGTAGCAGAGCTGCATGCAAGGTGCTAGCTTGCCATTGGGGGCAACTTAGGGTTCAGTGTCTTGCCCAAGGACACTTCGGCATGGGATCACCCGGGCCGGGATTCGAACCACCAACCCTACGATAAGTGGATTAGTGAACAACCTGCTCTACCCACTGAGGCACAGCCGCCCCGATGTGGTGCGTGCACAGTCAGTGGAGGCTCGCACTGCAGAGCCAGGTGAAAGTATAAACAAGGCTTTAGCTCCATGAGGATGAAGCTGATGGTCCAGAAGCATCTGAAGCTTTTCTTTTAAGAAATCTGCCCATATTCTTTTGCACTACACATGCATCATTCATAACACACGCTAATTATTAGGATAAAGCACATGCATACGTTACGCATACTGATGTTGACGTGCTGGGATAAGCCAACATAAAGCTAAGAGAGCTGTTTATCAGAGAAAAGCAAGCCTTTCTGAAGCTGAGAATCAATCAAGGACATTGTACAAACATTGGGCATAGCCAATACAACAATTTGGAATGTCCTGAAAAAGAAAGAAACCACTGGTGTACTGAGCAACAGACATCAACAGATATCACAAACATTGTGAGATCTGTGAAAAAAACCCCCAAAACATCAGTCAGTGACAACACTAAGAACTTCCACAGGACAGGGGTGACGGTGACGGTGTCACAATCTACTGTTCAAAGAAGACTTTAAAAGGAGAAATATAGAGGCCATACCACAAAATGCAAACCACTCATCAGCAATAAGAATCAGAAATCCAGACTGGAATTTGCAAAGAAATACAGAGATGAGCCACAGAAGTTCTGGAACCAAGATGAACCTCTACCAAAGTGATGGAAAGACGAAAGTGTGGAGAAAGAAAAGATCTGCTCATGAACCGAAAAATATAAGCTCAACTGTGAAACATGGTGGAGGTAATGTCATGGCTTGTGCTTACATGGCTGCTTCTGGAAGAGGTTTACTAAACTTTATTGATGATGGAACTCATGATGGTAGCAACAGAATGAATTCAGAAGTTTACAGAAACCACAGATCTGTCTTCCAATTTACAGAGAAATGCATCCAAATTTATTGAGAGGAACTTTATCATGCAGCAAGACAATGATCCAAAACACACTGCAAACTCAACAAAGGACTTCATCAGGGGGAAAAAAAGGTTCAAGACTGGCCAAGTCAGTCACCAGACCTTAACCCAAGTGAGCAGCATTTCACCCCTACCCCCCCAAAAAACCCCCAAAAACAAACAACTGAAAGAGGCTACGGTGAAAATCTG
This sequence comes from Noturus placidus, assembly GCA_022414735.1. NCBI lineage: Eukaryota > Metazoa > Chordata > Actinopteri > Siluriformes > Ictaluridae > Noturus > Noturus placidus. The sequence goes on from JAFFST010053632.1 coordinate 23,536, forward strand.
AAAAAGCAACACAAAAGAAGAAACCAACAATTTAGTCAATGAGTCGCAGACTTGATGCAGGTTTGCTAACCAAATATTAAGTGTTATTTACTTTAATTTGCTGTATAATAATAATAATAATAATAATAATAATAATAATATGTTAATATATTCTGCTTGCTTAAAAAATTGGGTGGTTTTATGCAACAGGGTTATACAGTGCATCCGGAAAGTACTCACAGCGTGTTTCTTTTCCCACATTTTGTTATGTTACAGCCTTATTCCAAAATGGATTAAATTAATTATTTTCCTCAAAATTCTACAACCAATACCCCATAATGACAATGTGAAAGACGTTTGTTTGAAATCTTTGCAAATTTATTAAAAATAAAAAAACCCAAAAAGCATTGTATGTTTAATGTTGTTTAACACGTCTATATGTAAATACTATGAATAGCTGAAATACTAAACGCTCAACTCATATCCATCTTTTGATCATAAACCCAAATGTCTTTGGAGTATAGCAGAAACAAATAAATGGGCCTTGCTGTTTCTATAGTTTTGGGAAGGGACTGTGTATTAATAACATGAATGTTGTGATTGTGTCCAGAAAATCACAACATGATTTTGTAAGTGCTAGATGCCAATTAACAGTTATGAACATACATACACACACACACACACACACACACACACACACACACACAGACACACACACACACACACACACAGAAATCACACACAGACACACACACTTTGACTTATAAATTTATCATATTGCTACAAAATGCATGCATCATAAATTTATTACATGCACCATTCAGACATAATGCACATTCTATGCTATTCAACAAAAGTCTGGAATTATAAATCAAAATTACCTTTATCTTTGTGAGAGATATCATTATTAATGTTTTAATACTGTCTTGTGCAGACACAGAATGAGGAAACAGCAGGGATCAAGGCAGAAACAATGTAGTAAAACTAAGAATGGCACTCAAGAGAAAAATCTACACCTTCTAACATGTCTCTAAGAAACATTGATGTGTGATTCGAAATAGCAAATTGTTTCTTTTGTCTTGAATGAAAATCTAAAAATATATTTATATAAATATTGTATAATTTATATATGAATAGAAAAACAGTATATATTATTGCAAGTAGGCCTCCAATCCAGACTCATCTGATGTTTCTGTTGACATTGATGGTGTGTCTGCACAGAATCTTGATGTTCTTATTGACTCTACATTTTCACTTCCTCGTATTAGATTTTATTCACCTTTATTCACCGTCATGACTTCGCCGATATTCGCCCTTTCCAAAATACGGATGCAAAAACATTAGTATGTGCTTTCATTAGCTCTTTTATTGATTGCTGTAATGCTCTCTATTATTGGTCTACCAGTTACAACTCTGAACAAACTTCACTACATTCAAAACTTAGCTGCTAGAGAAATAACACACTATCTGCAATCTGCTCATATCACACCCCTGCTGTATCAGTTACAATGGTTCCCACTCTCTTCCCACATTCAATATAGACTACTTTTGATTACTTTCAAAGCCCTACACAGTCCCGCTATATCTTTCTGAGCTTCTACATCCTTATATCCCATCTCGCACACGCTGGTCCTCTGGCAGCAGACTGCTTACAGATCCCTATACCAGAATATCCTGCATAGGTGGTAGGTCTTTTAGTGTCATGGCTCCCATACTGTGACTGCACTACTATTGCTTCCTTCAAATCTCTTGACACAATATTATTTTCTTTTTGTGCTCCTGAAAACATATTTTTATTAAACTTGTGAATTAAAATGGTTTTGTTGATGTTTCTCTGTGTTACGTGTGTACTTTGTGATGCAACCTTGGGTGTTAAAAAGGCTCTAAATAAAATCAACAAAGAAACAAATAAAATAAATAAATAAAATACGTAATGAATATTATCATTTCAGTCAATCTAAATGTCAGTTGGGATTTGTTTACATGCTGTTATAATTGCAATTATAGCCCCATAAAGAAAGATTTTATATATATATATATTGCCCTGCAGTGGACTGGCACCCTGTCCAGGGTGTACCCCGCCTTGTGCCCGATGCCTCCTGGGATAGGCTCCAGGTTCCCCGTGACCCTGAAAAGGAGTAAGCGGTTGAAGATGGATGGATATATAT
>JAFFST010053632.1:67221-77437 GCA_022414735.1 Noturus placidus
CCTTCATTTACAAATTGCATTTTGTGTTTACTTGTGTTGTCCTTGACTATTGTTTAAATTGGTTTGATGTTCCGAAACACTTAAGTGTAACAAACATGCAAAGGAACAGGAAATGAGGAAGGGGGCAAACACTTTTTCACACCACTGTATGTTATTGGTGTTCACTGTAGCCATATGCGGCATTGTTGCCCAAGACAAATTTCCCTCACGGGACAATAAAGTTTAACTAACTAACTAACTAACTAACTAACTCAGTTCTAGTTAATGTGTATCTGTATATATAATTTATTTTTATTTCTGCAGGTTTGGTCCTCCATATATGTTGACTTTGTAAACTTAGAGATAGATAAAAAAAATGTTTTTAAATAAATGAACAGGATGAAGATCTGATACGTTCTCATTTATATTGTCTAACTTGTTATGCTTGGAGGTTTGCAGTCAAATATTCACCTACACGTTTCAATATTAGCAGAATCTATAAAGGCTCCACTTCTCTTGGGAAACAAGCCATCTCTCTTAGAAAATCTTTGTCAAGACATTATTTATGAAACACATTCCACTTTACTAGACACTTAGCCAACAGTTTAAAGTCAAAATACCACTAAAGCACATACACCTGCTGAAGCATGAAGATAAATTACATGCATTCTGTACATATGTAACCTTCAGTGTTCTTGCCCTGAAATAAAGATGTACAGTATGTGTGATGGTTTCAAATTGACACGATGAAAGGTCTAATATTCAGTCGAGATGGTGTCGTTTATAGGAGGATGTTGTCTTTGTGGATCATCTATTCTCTATCCTCTTCACACAGAAGAGACAACCTCTTCCTCAGCTCTAGGACAGGGGTTAATGGATGTTGGTGAAAGATGGTGAATGTTCAGTGAACCTGCCAGTGACCCAGCTCATTCTTTTGAGTAGTGTAGCGCACACACCAAAACAGCCAACATTGTCACGAGGTGCTTCCAAGCACGTAAAAGCCAATATCCGCTGTCTCTGGACTCCCTGATGTTTCCACTGCTTCTTGGAAACCTGTCTGTCTAAACAAGAGCAAATATATTTTCTAGCACAGTAATCTCAACTGTATGTTAATGAAGTGTTCCACCTCCCCCATACACCATTGTTTCATATTTTTGAAGATGAAGAAATGCTTGAATCAGATAAAGGGTTTCTGGCATCAGACTGCATGACAAGCACCCAAAAGCATTAAGACTACAAATGGGACAAAGACAACTAAAAATTTTATAGCAAACTGAAAGTGGCAAATCACATTATTTTTTTTGTTCACATAGCTGAGCAAACTGTACAGTAGACTAATATCTTTTGCATATAGGCTACAGTTTCTAAACAGAACCTGGAAAAGTTAACAAGCCGTGCAATGTAAAATAAAGATTAATGTTCAGAGCAGGAATAAGATGGATCACGTTAATACATTACAAAGAGTCTTCATGCTGCACTTTTGGGGCTGACAGTGCAGGCTTCTTATTTGATGAGCAATTACTGTATCCTAGTCTTGGTTTGTATCATGATGATTCATTCATTTCCACAGTGTAATTATGTGTATAAGGGCACCATTTGGAAAATACTGAACTCATCAATCTTTTGGGCCCAAATTCTACCCCCCCACCCCATCATATAATTCACCCCACTGAGACAACTCTCTGTGATGCCAAACCACCTTTAATTGTCCTGATTCTAGACACCTTCTAATTACATCAAGTGCATTTGGATCTCGTTATGGGAGGGAAAAATACTTCCTCTTGTTCCTCTTTTTTTTGCCTCCTTCTCTGGCACTGAGAGAAATTCCCTCGTCACCTTGGCCTCCAGCAGCTGCGCCCTGGATAAACAAACATGCATCGCTGAGCATCACTCAGCCTGTTCACATTGGCTTGATTAAAAATGTTCCTATGCAATTGAAGTGGCCTTGATCCTTTGGAGCGTGCTAATAAATAAAATAATAAATAAACAAATAAATAAATAATGCTCATTGAACTAGTGCAGGGTTACGGCATGGGGATGGGCGTGGTCGGGCCGTGGTCAGCAGCAGCCGAACACTTTGCGATAGATTTCGAGTCTTATGATCCAGAAATGCTGAGCAGTTCTGAATAGTAAATTCTGTCAAAATACCAAAAGGAAACAATCTACCTTTTCACAATAGCAACTGCATGTTTTGGTGTTACCCGCCTAGCACAGCTGCCCTTCCTACCTGAGCTGATTATTAATAAATACCCGAGTAAGGATGAAGTGCACACCTACACCTATTTCACGCTCGGCTCAGAATGCTAAATATTGTTATGATCCTTGGGACTATTATTAAAACTCCTTTATCATCCTTTATTCTACTCGTCAGAGTGTCCAAAAAGTTTCCATACATAAGGGACGATGTTTACAAGAACCACTTTAGTTGTGACTTCCCCAGCGGATGTTCGTAGACGTCTACTTCTCGGTTGGGCCACAACATTTCCAGTCTTTTTCAATTTGTTAATAAGTTTGGCAACACTACGTTTACATGGACAGCAGTAATCTAATTATTGACCTTATTCTTAATAAGACGTATAATATTGTGATTAAGGTGTTTACATGAGTCGCTTTTAGAATATTTCTTTCATGTACCCGTTTTACATGTTATAGAACATAGATCGATTAACAGACCGCGTCATTACGTCACCGCACCACGACTTCCGACGTCCCTCCAGAATTTCACGTATCAACCTACAGTTCGTCTTTGTTATGGTACCGTATACAGTTTGGGGTGATTCTATCTTTTATTAGCATAATAATATAGTATATAGTAGCTGAGATATATCTTTTTTCACCTACTATAGACCTATAGTAGTAAAGTATGCGGTTTGGGATGCAGCTGTACTCTCTGTTTTGCTGTCAAACGGTTGAGCACTGCCGTGTGTGATTGTGTTCTGTCGTAAAATGCGGTGAAAAACTCTCACACGATGTTAATAATGTGAGTAAGGTGTTTACATGTCTGTAATACATGTCGATAATGTGATTAAACAGGAATAATCCACGTCTTAATTCCATTTGTGTTTACTTTGAGTATGACCTTAATCGGATTATGGTCATTAAAAATTGCTGTTTATATGCTAGTTTCTTAATCTGAGTATCGTCTTAATATCGGATTATTGTTGTCCATGTAAATGTACAGAATGTCATGCGCGATGTGCTTGCCATGTTTCCTGTTAAAGTCCATCACATCCTTGCAACAGCTTCCTGATCCAGCCATGAAAATGATTTCAAAACACGCTTATTTTGTCAAAGGCATTCTTAAAGGCCATGTGAAAAAAAATATAGTATAACATTTTTGGAAAACATTTGGGGGACACTGTATTATGTGGTCAGAAGATATTTATAAATCTTTAACAGTATGGCTCAGGCATTAGTGCCAGCTATTATTTAAATCTGAGGTTTTAAATTTATGTGTACATTTAAGTAAATTATCTTGTCTATACTTTCCACAAATCCACATAATGTAAGACTAATAATAAATTGATAAAAACCATGTTGTAGTTGAACAATGAAAAATGATAATCATAGATATAGTGACGTTTACTGATGTTAAGATATTAAATATTTATGCAGGGGTAGACACTAAGAAATTAACCTTAAGTGTAAGTATAATAATAATAATAATAATAATAATAATAATAATAATAATAATTATTATTATTATTATTGCATTTAGTAGCAAAGTGCCTTAGCCAATACGTTGTCCTCTTCATGACAGATGATTTTGTATTTTTTGATTTCTGAGTGACATGACAAGCTGAGTTTGTGTCACATTTACAAGAGAGAGAGAAAAAAGAGGCTGGTGAAAAATACCCCCCCCGCTGCCTATAGCTGTTATAACATTATTGACAACTGAAACTAACTAAACAGTTAAAAAGCATGATTAATATTTTTTTTTTCATCTGTTAGATTTTTATGTGTCTATTCACCCTTATGAAGGTCTCAAGAATGTTAATTTATTTGGGGTACAGCAGAGATAAATGGCGCACTTATATAGCGCTTTTATCCAAAGCTTTACACTGTGTCTCATTCACCCATTCACACACCAATGGTAGCAGAGCTGCCATGCAAGGCGCTAGCTAGCCATCAGGAGCAACTTGGGGTTCAGTGACTTGCCCAAGGACACTTCGGCATGTGGAATCATGTGGGCCGAGAATCGAACCGCCAACCCTACGATTAGTGGATTGGTGGACAACCAACTTAATTAACTTATTGCTGCGGTATAAGAGGAATGAAACAATTTAGGACATGCTGTTAAAAGGAAATAATCAGCTTTGCTATGATAACGCATCACACCACATTTTTATTACGCTCTCATGTTTGATCTCTTACATATTATTATTATTATTATTATTATTATTATTATTATTATTATTATTATTATTATTATTATTATTATTATTATTATTATAGTAGTAGTAGCAGTAGTAGTGATTGCCCTCTTTTATATACTAGGCATATGAGAACATCTGCTTTTACTTTGTTGTGCAACCAAGCAGGTCCTCTGTCAAAAATGAGATGTAAATGCCTGTGAACACACACACACACACACACACACACAAAACCCTCCAGAAAGTAATTTAGCAGAAGTGGTTACTGTAATGTTCTCTGTGCAGTGTGACAGTTTCTCAGTGTTCACAGGGCAGAATGTAATGATGCATGGGAATCAAAATGTATAGTTGGTCCAGTATGAGCTTTTGCAGCTGAAGACACTGCACCTGGAGCCAGCTAGATAGAGAAGCTGAGCCCAACACCTGGCTTCACATTGAGACTGAAGGCCCTGTTCTTTATGGAGGTTTAGAGGACATAATAGGCTCTGTTTTCATGGTCTAATTCTGTCTGTTACAGAAAGCAGGGGTTATAGAAGTATGGAACATCATTTGAAATGCGAATGAGAATCTTATGATTTGAAAAAACAAACAAACAACAACAAACAAAAACAAAAAAACACTAAAAAAAATGATGTTTTGAGAATGACCTTTTGTTTATTACATTTCAGTTTCTTAATTTAGTGATTCAACCTCTTTGGAATAATAAAGATAAAGATTAAGATAAATATATAAATATCAAGGTTTGACATTTTGTTCATGATGCTTTTCTACTCAAGAAAAGCCAGGGGACACCCTGGACCCATCACAGGGCACAATGGCACACACGCTCACACATACTACAGACAATTTGGACATGCCAATCAACCTACAATACATTTTTAGGACTTGGGGAGGAACCGGAGTGGAGCACCCGGATGAAGCCTCACAAGAACAGAGAGAAAGTAAAAAAAAAAAAAAAATATATATATATATATATAACTATTTTAGAGGCAGCAAGGTGGGCTCGTTTGGCTATGCAGGTTTATATATATATATATATATATATATATATATATATTTTTTTTTTTTTTTTACTTTCTCTCTGTTCTTGTGAGGCTTCATCCGGGTGCTCCACTCCGGTTCCTCCCCAAGTCCTAAAAATGTATTGTAGGTTGATTGGCATGTCCAAATTGTCTGTAGTATGTGTGAGCGTGTGTGCCATTGTGCTTTGTGATGGGTCCAGGGTGTCCCCTGGCTTTTCTTGAGTAGAAAAGCATCATGAACAAAATGTCAAGCCTTGAGATCAATGGGCCGCAACAGCAGAAGACCACAAGACCACATTGGATTCCACTCCTGTCAGCCAAGAAGAAAAATCCGAGGATGTCAAGGGCACAGACTTGTCCAAACTTGACAGCTGAAGATTAGGGAAAAAAAATCACCTGGTCCTTTTCCAGTCTTCACCTGTCTGGTTTTAGTTTTACTTTCGGTCACTATGTGGTTATGCACATTCATATAATACTGTATATACACATATACTGAAAATACAAGACATATGGCTTGAGTGACTGTGTGATAGTGATGCTGAGAATAATAATCGCTACCCACAGTGCCTCAGAAGGCAACATACTGTAGCCAAACAATCAGTTATTATGCAGCTGTATGTTCTCTCAGAGTATTGTGGCATTTAAAAAAAAATCTATGCACATACTCACTTTAATAATGTAAATAAAACAGAAAAGAAAATTGTTGTACCCACAGTCAGCTTCTTATTAATAAACTGCCAGAATCTTCACGTCTCATGTATATTTACCTGTCTCTGCGTGTGTATCTGTTTTCTCAGGTGGATATATGAGGCATACATGCAATCTCCTAAACACATAATCTCTTTTCTGTTTGTAATACTTTAGAGAGAATAAGTATATTACAATAGTGCAGGATAGTACTGTACTCCTCTCTGCCAGCACAGATCAATGTCCAGGGTCCTAAGTTGTTTTCATGATCTGTTTGCTTCCTTGTTTGAGTTCTGTAAATCCCGAGTGGCAGTTTTCCTCTTTGCCTAATCTGTGCAGAAAAGCTCTTTTGGTTTGAATATTTTTGCCATTTCTGCCTTTGACCATTTCCTGCCTAATGACACAGACTTTGGATTATATTTTAATAAACCCTGTAAAAGGATCCTCTCTCTTCTACCGAGTCTTGGATTGTTACAGGACTTTTTTTTTTTTTCCAGAATACTTAGTAGATTTCCCTTTTAGTCTTAACCCAGATAGTAATTAAACGACTGATCCTTGATCATGGACTCCATGTCCCAGCAGCCATTGCCCCCTTGATGTCACATGGGTTTACTATTGGTCACATGTATTCTTGCACCTGCTTCTTGTTGTGTTAATGAGCACTGGTGTGGGTATATATAGTCCTGGTTTTGCACTTAGCCGTTGTTTAGACTCATGTCTCTGTGTTACGGTGTTTGGTTTGTTTTGTGCCCTAGTGTTTAAGTGTATTAGCCCTAGTGTTTGTTTCCTGCCCTTGAGTTTAGGTATCTTAGTCTTAGTGTCTTTGTTTTGTTGTTTTGTTCTGTATTTCAATAAATGTTCATACTCAAATCTGCACCTGCTTCCACCGCAACCCCACAATCGTGACCATGCAGAAAAGCCAAGCCTGAAATTCCTCTGGCTGCCAGTCATGTTGAAAGCTTAGAGACAAGATCCCATGGTAATAATTAAAAAAAAAAAAAAAAAAATCCATTTGCATGGAGGCTAAATTCCATCAGTCGGAAAAATATTTGAATCCTTTCTAAAAATTGGGATTGTGAGTGCAATTTATAGCTTCCTGCACAACTTTCATCTGGGCAACTCAGATTTCAGAAGTACAATGTTGAACCAAGGTGCTCTGTATTGGATCATGCAGTTACAAAACTTCCTTTCTGGAGCAGATACAGTATTACAAAGCCAGAAATGTTCTATTTCATTTCATAACCCATTCAATGCCTGTGTCTATGCAATTCTAGACCTTGTGTTAGGATACACGAGTTACCACAGAAACACAGCTAAGGAATTGAATTCAATAGAAATTCATGTTAAACTTTGTGACCTTTTTAAAATGGTTCTTTGATTGGAGAAATTATTAATGCTAAGGTGAATGGAATTAGTTTGATTACCATTTTGTCTAATTCCTACATCTACAGTGCATTGAGATGCCTTATATCTTGTTTTCTTTACATGGCTTAAAGACTGGTGCCTCTACAGTATAATTAATATTGGCTTTAGTGATATAGCTTGGGTGTGTTTAGACATAAAACATATACAGTGCTGTGAAAACATATACAGTGCTGTGTTTTTGCATATATCTCATACTAAAGAGTTTTAGATCTTCAAACAAAATAGAACATAAAACAAAGGCAAACTGAGTAAAGATACCATACAGTTTAAATTTATTTATGTTTTATTGAAGCAAATTTTTCGTTTTCAAAATGTGAAAAACGAATTGCCCCCTTAAACTTAAAATCTGGTTGTGCCACCTTTTACCAGCAATAACTGCAACCAAACTCTTCCGATAAATGGAGATCAGTCTTTCACTTATTTCTAGGACTAGGATTTACTCCTATGATTTGGATCATTGTTTTGTTGCATAATCCAGTTGCTCTTGAGTTTCAACTTACAGACTGAAGACCAGACATTCTCCTTTAGGATTTTCAGGTAGAGAGGAGGATTCATGTTTCCCCTCAATTTCTTGTAAGTTGTCCAGAACCTGAAGCAGCAAAGCATCCCCACACCATCACACTTCCTCCAACGTGCTTGACTGTTGGTATCATGTTTGTTTTTGTGGAATTCTGTACTTGGTTTACGTCAGATGTAACAGCACCGTTGTCTTCCAAACAGTTCCACTTTCGACTCATCAGTCCACAAAACATTCTCCCAAAATGTTTGAGGATCATCAAGGTGTATTTTAGCAAAATTCATCTCACCACTCTTACATGGATGTCATTTTTGCCCAGGGTTTTTCTAGTAGTGGAGTCATGAACAGTGACTTTTATTGATGCAAGAGAGGCCTGTAGGACCTTTGATGTTGTCCTTGGCTCTTTTATGACTTGCTGGATGAGTCGTCACTGTGCTCTTGGAGGAATTTTGGAAGGTCGGCCATTTGTGGGAAGGTTCACTAAGGTGCCAAATTTTTCCATTTGGAGATAACGTCTCTCACTGTGGTTCTTTGGAGTCCCAAAGCCTTTGAAATAACTTTGTAACCCTTCCCAGACTGACATATGTTAATCATCTTCTTCCTCAACATTTCTGTATTTTCTTTCATATTTTGGCATAGTGTGTTACTGGGTAAGACCTTTTAACCAACTTCATGCTGTTGAGAAAGTCTTATTTAAGTGTAGATGTGATTGAATAGGGTTTGCAGTAATCAGGCCTGGTTGTGTCTAGTCCAGCTGAACCCCATTATGATGCAGATTCATAGATTTGTGGAATTAGTAACTACGGGGGCAAATATTTTTTCACACAGGACCAGTTGGTATTAGATGACGTTTTTTTTTTTACTTGAATAAATACCATTATCATTTAAAAACTGTATTTTGTGTTTACTCAATTTGTGACCACTTGTGTTGCCTTTGTTGTATCTTAGATTTGGTTTTAATTTCTGAAACAATTTAATATGAGATATAAACGAAAACGGGGCAAATACTTTTTCACAGCACTGTAAAAGAATAAAAGATATACAGTAAGTAATGCATCATATTCTTAGTGTAACACCTCAGCCCATGAACAGTTCCTCCCTCCACCAGGGAGAGCCATCGTCTGAGTTTTAGTAGCATTTCCTGTTTCTAGTTTCATAAGCCATGCGTCTCATACTACTCCTTGCAAAGTATTTCCAGTATTATTCTGCTTATTATTCTCAATAAAGGACCTCTGCATATGGATTCTAAAACAACTCCTGCTATGGATGCCTCACACTTAGGTGCTCTTCATTGTGCAAGTACATTCATTTATCTATCAGATTGAATATCTTGACCTGCAGGTGTGTAACTAGGTGCATCAATAAAAGTAAATGGAAGTTTTTTTTTTTCTAAAAGTGGTAGAAGCAGGGCTAGGATAAACGTGATTATTGTTAAGTTTAAGAGTAACCTTCATGACAGTAAATGTGCAGATAATAGCAGTGTAGACAATAGTACTGTTGTCATGGTTTTACTTGATCACAGTCCAACTTTTATCTCTGTTGTGGATGACTACCCACACAATCCTTTTCCTAATTCAACTAGGATAACAAGCCAAACTTGTACTTGCCTTTGAAACTGGAAATGATATGATTATGTTAGCTCAATAAATCTCTTAGAAATACCAGTACATATCTGTATGTAGTATAGTTAGCATCCTGACTGCTGGGTTTACTAAACATAAGGTCTCAGACCCTAAAGACAATCTTTGTATATAATTTGTTCAGGGACTATGACTGAAATATTCTCAGTTTAACGCTTTAAACTACATGATTACAGTGTTTTAAATGAGTGTAATACACATTTGTGTGTATATATGTAGCTATAAGTGTAACTTTCATGCACAATGAGGTGGTGTTGGTACAGGTTATGATCTGGTATATGGCATAACTTCAGATCATTAAAAAAAGAGTTTTTTTTCCTATTACAAAAAAAAAAAAACAAAAAAAAACGCATTTCTTTCATTTGTTTTTATCAGGATACGGTTTTTACTCCACCCCAAAATACAGAGATACAGAAAAACACATGCTGTGCAGTAAAACTTGGCTTACGGCCAACTTGGCTTACGGCCAACTTGGCAGTTGGCTTACGGCCATACCACTCTGACAAAGCCTGATCTCATCTGACCTCAGAAGCAAACCGGAGTTGGGCCTTCTTAGTACTTGGTCAGGAGACT
>JAFFST010053632.1:77618-89085 GCA_022414735.1 Noturus placidus
CTTGTAAATGAAAAATGATATTTCTGTAAAGCTGCTTTGAGACAATGTACCATTGTAAAAAGCGCTATATAAATTAAATTTATTATTATTATTATTATTATTATTATTATTAAAACATGGGATTCTTCTAACTTCTAACTCAGTACACCCTTTTAGTCTAATTACAATGAATTTCACAGTTTTAGATTATGCTTCTAGGTTTCTAAATGTCAATTATATATATTCATTATACTTTATTGACATATCCAAATGTTAGATACACATATTGATGACACTTTATCAACATATTCCATACTTTCTGAAAAAAATTTTGATAAAATGATAATTGATGGAATTTTAGTGTTCATTTGGATAATAGTAATAAAAAAAATGAACCATCAGTGCTATTCAAAATGTCCTAGGCCCCAAGTTTAATCACACCCTAAATGTCATTTTTTTTCCCTATTAATACTGTATTACCAAGGTACTGTTCATACAGTCATAGGAACATTAGTCTGCCATTGTATGTCATGCCGTGTACCATGTGATTCCAGCTTGACTTTGTGATTGTAATTAATCACAATAAAAATGAATAATTAGAAGATCAGCGCCTTAGTACAGTGATCAACTGGAGAAATTAAACATACAGTATCTCCCAACATTATGGCAGAAAAATAAACTGGAGAGCTTCTGAATAGCATGGAAGAAATCTATCAAAACTACCATCTGGTCTTTGTCTCAGCCAAAACACATTACTTATAAAATTTGATAGAAAGCAATAAGAACAATACTAAGCTCTCGTTGAACACAGTATCTAGATGAACTATTTATTAAAGTTTCTATTTATTGATGGTCCCCGTTTTGAGCAGTCTGTCCAGAGTTTAGCATGTTCTCCCCATGTGTCCAAGTGGGCTCTATCTGGGTTCTCTGGTGTCCTTCCACTACCTAAAGACATGCCAGGACTGATGTTTCAAAAGTATAAAGGTGTGTGAATGTGTGGGTGCGTGCATGGTGCCTTGTGATGACATACCACCCAGAGAATAGTGGCCACCTCATGTCAACTGTTCCTCGGATAGATGTTGGCTCCTCTACAACTGTAACCAGGATAAAGTGGCTACTGAAAATATTTTAGCAGCAATGATTTCTCAGATCATGAGGGCTGAAATTCAGCAGCAGGCTGCCAGCAATTCTTTAATCCATCCTCTCCCCATTCTCTTTAAATTTTTAATTAATTGTCATTTTGTAAAACACTTTAAACTGCTTTTTATATTAAAGGTGCTATATACATAAAATAATAATAATAATAATAATAATAATAATAATAATAATAATAATAATAATAATTATTATTATTATTATTATTATTGTTATTATTATAGGAGACACCATAATCCATGAAGCACAGTTGTATTTGTTGTTGTTGTTGTTGTTGTGATTGATTTTTTTTTTTTTCAATTTCTTTATTTTAATTAATTATTTTTTTTTACATTTACAGTGGTGGGAATCTCTACCAACCACTATCAAAATTATTATATTATTTTGAATTCTTGCTTGTCTGGTCACTTGAATTGATTGGGTTTAATACAAACCTCAATAATTCACAGACAAGCCTATAAATTATGTCTACTGGAATCAAAGTTTTAATCCACTTTTAATTAAATGCGTTCTGTGAGAGGGAGGTTAAGAAATAAAAAGCCACATGGCTTAGATAAATTGTCAAAAATATTATTGCACATTTTCAAATAATGAGCTGAAATAATATTAGTGCATAAAACAAACAGAGAGAGGGCAGGGATTTTTTTTTCAGTTAAAAGGATGCCTAGATGCAAAAAAGTTTGAGAACCTCTGCCTTTAACTATCTACATTGTGCTTTAATCAATACTCTCCAAATTATCATTGGTGATTGGAAAGCCCTTACTTATGGCAATAAATTCATCACTGAGCTTGTGTCATGTTCCCATATTCGTTGTTAAGAACACTACATCTTGACCCCTTCCATCGCTACAATTACCAACGGTCTATTCGCCAACACGCATTTTGTATAAAGCAGCTTTGTTTGATTGTACTAACAATGATGCATTTCAGACAGGTTTCTGGAAACTTGTTAGGACAGAATCAAGAATGGTAGAAGTTGATGCCTAAAGTGATCAATGACTTACACTTGATCAATGACTTACACTAAACAAGATCAAATCAGACTAACTTAAAAATGATTTTTTTAAATAATTCTTATTCACAGCTGTCTGACTAGGTCTGTGTTTTTCCCCATCTTGATATTGCCAGTCTTGTTTGAAGAGATGGAGTGAATAATTTATTTAATGCAAATGACTGTAAACTGTTTTTGCTTTTGTACTGAACATGAATAGTTATTGGTGTCAGAGTATAATAAGGGTGTGCTGCACTGTTACAGTAACATTCCGTCTTCATTTGATGTTAATTAAAGACCATTATCTGTCAGCAATGGTCCTGGAAAAGTGGTACTTTTTGTGAATTGATGTGATGTTGCAGGAAGACATCTCTCATATGTTCTATACTAATTTTTTAGATCACCAAATGCTGTATCACTTAGTACATTTCAAGCAATAGATAAAAAAGAACCACAGAAGCAAAGACCCTAACATTAGTGCTATGTCAGAACATTTTTCATATCTTAAAGTATATATTTTACCTTAATCTTCTACTATTTCAGGGATTATTAATATTTTTTTAATCATCTTGTACAATTATCTATTATCAATATATATATAAAGGGCGCATGGTGGCTTAGTGGTTGGCACATTCGCCTCACACCTCCAGCGTCCGGGGTTCGAGTCCCGCCGGGGCCATGTGTGTGCGGAGTTTGAATGCTCTCCCCGTGTGTCGGGGGTTTCCTCCGGGTACTCCGGTCTCCTCCCCCAGTCCAAAGACATGCATGGTAGACTGATTGGCGTGTCCGTAGTGTATGAATGGGTGTGTGATTGTGCATGTGATTGTGCCTGCGATGGACTGGCACCTTGTGCCTGATGCTTCCTGGGATAGGCTGGTGACCCTGGTAAAGGAGTAAGTGGTAGAAGATGGATGGATATATATATATATATATATATATATATATATATATATAAAAAATAAAATGTCTGTTTTAGCCTATTTCCTCACTTTTTAAGCCATCCTAATATTTCTCTAATAGAAATGGGGGGTTGGATACATATTTCTAAATATTGGTGCATTTTAAAATACATCTTAAGAATCTGACATCTAATGAAAATCCATGTGTTTTGTTGCCTTCTGGATACTCACCTCCTCTGTGCCATCTGTACATATTGCATGAGGAGTTTGTACTTTTTTTGGTTGCAACGCCTGACCCTGCCTCACCTAAGAAACTTTCCACTGCTCTTGGCATTTTCAAGAAATAAAATGTATTATTAGTACTGGAAAAGCGCAGACTGCCTGACAATGCAGGGGAAATTATGGCATAAAATATTTTTAAAACTTTAGTAAAAAAGCTGCAGGTTGGCCATGACAGTATACATCGGAGGTCTTCAACAGGGGGTCCGCGACCCTTGGGTAGTCCGCGGAGGCACTGCATGGGGGTTGCGAAAGTTTTGGTACCAGTTTGATATAACACAATTTCATACAATATATATATATATATAATTAGGGGGTCCCCGATCCATCTCGCCATCAGTTTGGGGGTCCTTGGCCTGGAAAACATTGAAGACCCCTGGTATACATAATAAGATCTGTAGGCAATTCTGAACAATCAGGTTAAATTCACAGATCACCTTTCTTTGGCACCTGATGCTGTATTATTTCTGAACATTTACAGTAAATCCAAAACTGATTTATATATATATATATATATATATATATATATATATATATATACATACATACATACATACATACATTCCACAATTCTGAAAGAAACGCAAATAAAAACTTTATTCTCTCCATTTCAGCAAGTGGTTTTACAGTAACTGGTCTCATAAACACAAAACACATTACTCAAATTAACATTAACACGAGCTACATACTGAAGATTAAAGTAAGATTTCTTAACTTATTGAATGTTATTGATTCTTATTAACAGAATTAAATGACAACTCTAAAAAAATCTCCTGTTAGGTTTCACAGTCACTCACCACAAACAAAAGTGTTTCTACTTCATCACTGAACATTAAACTGGTAATATATCATATATAGGCTATAATATAAACTTTTTTTTGATGATATTAACTCATATTAACATTAACGGTGTATGAAACATACTACTCTACAAATATATATTTTTCTGTGCAATATATACTACTTTTTGTCAGTCATCTTCAATTAAATCTGTCAAGGCTGTCCTGGTGCATTAATTCAGCACGAGCAGTGCGTGAGTAGCTCGTGGGAAAAATTTAACTCGACGCCGGAACTCCCGCTTCACTGCTGCTCACTTCCGGTGTAAAATTTTTAGCAGTTCAGAGCTTACAGTGCTTACAAAAAGCATTATCCCACACAAGAGACATCTTCTTTTCACACAGCAGGAAATCAATGTGTTTTCCCGCCCTCTATTGATTGACAGGATATAATCAGCCATATTCATTGGATGTTTTTAAACTATCATGCCGATAGCATGAAAAATAGCCTTTCTCGGCTGATAGATTGGTGCATCTGTAATATATATATATATATATATATATATATATAAAACTGCATAGCCAAATGAGCCCTCCTTGTTGCTTCTCAAATTGTTCAGCTGATGAGAAAAGCAGGTGAAAGAGAGAACTGAAATGTACTGCAGCTGGAGATCTCCTTCCAGCACAGCCTGGCCTTTATCTAATTGTGCTCTTCCACTCCACTGATTGTCCTCATGCCAGAGCAGTGATAGGCTCCAACTCAAACCACTTTCCCATTATGCAAATGATTTCCACTAAGAAAAATGCTACTCATGGTGCCCATCAACTCAGTCAGGTCAGCAGTTATGAATGCAGACCCAACCCCAACACCCCCCCCCCCCCCCCCCCCCCCCAAGCATACACACACACACACACACACACACACTCTTCCATACGGCTGGACAAAGTGTCTATATCTGATGCATAGCTCCGTATTTGTATTGTAGTGGGATGGGAATAGAGAAGCTTCTTGCTCAATCAATTTATATAAACCTTTGAAGAGCTTCTGTGCATTTTCTATAGCAAGGAATGAAATTATACAAATGTGTGAGGCAGACCAGCTGCAAAAGTGAGATGCATTTATATAGCCTTGGGTTGTTTGGATGATGCCATTGTCATTCTGCACACATGTCACCTCAAACCATAGAAATAAATCCTGTACCACACTCTATTAACACTTTTAAGCCCTGCAGCATGATAGACCAACTTTCCCCGTAGCTGTCACTTTCTGATCTTTTGTTAGTCATCAGCAGTTATGGGTTGAGAATTAGCCCTTTAAGCACTGTTGTGTGTGTTATATTATGTATGTGTATATATGTGTGTGTGCTCATATTAGTATGACTAATGCAGTCTTCTATCAACAGTCACAAAAATGAGGTTAGTTTCTCCTTCTCTATCTATGCTTGTGTCTTGGAGTATTGCCTGGACATCAACTTCATATGACATCATTTATTACTTCTAGCAACTTGCAACCTTTTTTTTTTTTTTTTTTTTTTTAGCAACTAGAGACTATGTGATTACCTTGGGAAATATGCTGGCATTTTATTTAATGGGTACTGAACTTGCTTACTCTGTCAGCACTTCTTTTCAAAACGCAGTGAAATGTTGCAAATTTGGTGTATAATGATACTTAGTGACAACCTGTGCCCTGGGGATGGTGTGAACCATGGCAGTTTGAGCAGAGCGAATGAGTAAAAGGTATATGTGTGGTGGTTTGAGAGAACCATACATTCAGACATTTTCTATTATATATGGTAAGGTTCTGAAAACTATGTTTTCCTAAATTATCTTTCTCTTTTGAGCACACGGTGGCTTAGTGATTAGCCTCACACCTCCATCGTCGGGGGTACGATTCCCACTGTTGCCCTGTGTGTGCAGAGTTTGCATGTTCTCCCCGTGCTTCCTCTGGGTACTCCGGTTTCCTCCCCCAGTACAAAGACATGCATGGTAGACTGATTGGCATATCCAAAGTGTCCGTAGTGTATGAATGGGTGTGTGAATGTGTATGTGATTGTGCCCAGCGATGGATTGGCTCCCTGTCCAGGGTGTACCCCACCTTGTACCCGATGCTCCTTGAGACATGGCTCCAGGTTCCCTGTGATCCTGAAGGAATGATAAGCGGTATAATTTTCAAAACTTTGCTGTTATTTCTACGTTTCAATATTACAGTGTGTAAGTGCTCTTCTCTGTTTTGATGACAATGTGACAGAAAGAAGTATAACAGACATAATGACAGACAGGATCTGATTACAAACTGAAGTGATTAGACTCATGTCTATTTTTCCATAGCATGTAACTAAAAGGTGAAAAAAGCACACTTAGCTAGCAAGATTTTAGATAGCTTTAGGCAGATGTATCACATTTACCACTGCATTTGTTAAACTGGCTCATAAATAAATGTGATCTCTGCAGGCCTAAAAAGTAGCCTAAAAATATTTTCACATAGAAAACATACGTATATTTTCTTTAGAACTGTGGAAATGTCAAAATATATTTTAGTTAGGTAACAATTTCGGACAGCCATATTTGTTGTGATTTTGCCGTCACAAGGCTGCAATGGACTTTAACAGGAAACATCGTGAGCACATCACACACAACACTGTTGCCAAACTTATTAAAAAGACTGGAAGTCTTGTGGACCAACCGAGTAGTGGACATCCACGGACATCCACTGACAAAGGCACAACCAATATGGTGCTTCAAACATAAGTCCCCTTAGGTATGGAGACCTTTGGGACACGCTGTATATAGTTGCCCAATACATCAAAGATTAGTAATACAAGTGTAAAGTGGCTTTATATTGTCAGTTAAACCATATACAGCTGGTAAGTACACAGTGAAATGAAACAATGTTCCTCCAGGACCATGGTGCTACATAAAACATACTAATCACATGATATGCCACAGAACTAAAAGACCTACACATTCTACATAAAGTGCATGTGCAAATGTGTGCTAACAGCACAAAACAGTACAGTAATTACTAAAAGAGGACAATGGGCACAGTGAGTGACAGAGTAGTGCCGACCAGTACACAGTTTTAGTATGGAAGTGCTTCGATATTGTAATGATGAGTAAACGGAGTTTGGATCCATGTGCATATCCAAGTAAAGGCAGGGAGTCCAGGAGATCTTGCACTTGATAGGCGTCCTTCATGATGATGGGTGCGGGACCCTGGTCACTGACCTCCTCTGCCTCCCTCCTCGGACCACCAGCAGGCTTGAGCAAAGTCACGTGGAAAGTGCGGGAAATGCGATAAGTGGAAGGCAGAGCAAGATGGTATGATACAGGTTTGAGTTGTCTACGTATTTTGAATGGACCCATGTACGTGGGACTGAGATTCTTGCATTGTAAATGAAGCTGAAAATCGCAGGTGGAGAGCCAAACCCATTGACAGGGGTTGTATTCAGGATTCAGGCGACGATGATAATCAGCCTGTTCTTTTTGCTTTCTGATAACTTGTTGAAAGTGGACATGAGCTTGGTCCCAGGTAGCTTCACTTCTTTGCAGCCAGACACTGACAGCAGGCAGTTCCATAGCTTCCCCTGACCAAGGGAATAAGGGAGGCTAGAAATCACAAACACACTAGAAAGGAGGTAGACCTGTTGAGGGCTTGCAGCATGAATTCTGGGCATATTTGGCCCAGAGTAGGTAGAGGCTCCAGTCTGATTGGATCTGAATGCAGTTGGTTCTGAGAAAGCAAGTCAGTTCCTGATTCATGTGTTCAGTTTGGCTGTTGGATTGTGGATGGTACCCTGAGGTTAGACTGACATTTATGTTCAGTTGTTAAAAGAAGACTGACCATACACAGGCGCTAAACTGAGGACCCCGGGTAGAAATTATGTCTTCTGGTAGACTGCAGAAATTGAATACATAGTTACATAGCTGTTCAGCAGTTTCAAAGTCAGTGGGCAATTTAGGCAAAAGAATTCAATTCAATTCAATTCAATTCAATTTTATTTGTATAGCGCTTTTTACAATAGACATTGTCTCAAAGCAGCTTTACAGGAATATAAACACAGTACATACACAGTAAAAGTGAGAAATTATCCCAACTGAGCAAGACACTGAGTGGCGACAATGGCAAGGAAAAACTCCCTAAGATGTTTAAGAGGAAGAAACCTTGAGAGGCACCAGACTCAGAAGGGAACCCATCCTCATCTGGGTAACAACAGACATTCTTAAAGAGACAATTATTGGTTTAAATGTAATCTGTTTGGCTTTTAAAAGCCTTTATCCCAGCAGTCTGGATTTGGAGTAGATGAGAGCTCCATCCAGAAGTAGGACCTCCGAGACCGATCATGCAGGTCCGGAGAGCAGAAAGGACCAGGATCTCCAATAGCTCCATAAACTCATGTTTAGCTCGGCAGAAGGAGAATTAAATGGCATGCCTTGGAAAAGTGGTCTACAATGGTGAGTATGGCGGTGTGACCCTGAGAAACTGGAAGATCTGTAGCAAAATCTATGGTGATGTGTGGCTACCCATACCAGGTATATAGTAACCCAGCAGGAAGTTGTTTGGATGATTTACTGATGTTGCAAATGGAACAGTTTGAACATAAGTAATGGTATCTGCCTGCATGGTGGGCCACCAAAAACAGTTGCTTAATAACTGGAGACTGGCAGTGATTCCGGGATGGCCAGAGCTGGGGGAGGAGTGGACCCATTGGATGACCCTTTTGCTGAATGTGAGTGGAACATACGTTCTGTTTGGAGGGCAGTCAGGGGTGGTGGGTCATGAGTCTGAGCGTTGGTTATTTCTGTCTTGATATCCCATTGCACCGGAGCAATGACCATCATGGGTAATTTGATGGGTTCTTTGGTAGGAAATTGCTGCAAGTATTCATGTTGGTGGTGGAGGGCATTGGTTTTGACCTTCTTTGAACCAGGACAATATGTGAATGTGACGTTAAAGCATGTGAAGAACAGCGCCCATTTTGCTTGTATAGGGTTCAGTCTCTTTGCAATGCGCAAGTACTGTAGGTTTTGATGATCAGTTAGGATGAGGAAAGGGTGTTTATCTCCCTCCAGCCAATGATGCCACTCTTTGAATGCTGCTTTCATGGCTAATAATTCTCAATTCTCGATGTTATAGTCCTGTTTGGTGGGGCAGAGTTTGCGAGAGAAGTAGGAACATGAGAAGAGTGTACCATAATGCTGGGAGAGAATGGCTCCAATGCCCAAATTAGAGGTTTCCACCTAATTGGTACAGAGGGGAATCAACCTTTCAGCTCTTGAAAGGATTGGGGGGCTGCTGGGGACCAGGATAGTCGACAGCCCCCCTTCTTTAGCATCAATGTCAGGGGTGTGAAGACAGTACTAAAATCTCTGATAAAGCGTTTGTAAAAATTGCCAAATCTCAGAAAACGTTGAAGTTCCTTTATTGTAGTGGGTTGCAGCCATTTTAACACTGCCCTTACTTTGCAGTCACCCATCACCACACCCTTGGGACTGATAACATACTGTAGCCTAGAAAGTATATCAATGTCTGAAGGAACTCACATTTCTCAGCCTTGGTGTATATTTTGACATGATCTTCATAAATGTTGGAGTAGATGAGGATATCATCAATCAATACATATGATTCAGCATGTCTTGGAAGTCATCATTGATAAAGGCTTGAACTACAGATGGAAAATTGACCAGCCCAAACAGCATGCCAAGATATTCATAGGGCCTTGTGCTGATTGAGAATGCCGTCTTCCACTCATCAACCTCACAAATATAATTGAGATTGTATGAATTGCACAGATCAAGTTTTGTTTAATACTTGGCCATCCGAAGTACTGTATTTCAAGAGCTGTTGGACCAGAAGCAGCTGTGATTGACTGTAATTTCGTTAAGAGCATGATAATCGATACCTAGGCAAAGCCCTCCATCTTTCTTGCTCACGAAGAAGAACCCGGCTGATGCTGGTGAGGATGAAGGTCTGATAAAGCCCTGGGAATGTTCCTCCTCAATATATGACTTCATAGCCTCAGGCTCAGGTTGGGATAATGGAAAAATTCTGCCTCGTGGAGGTGTGGTATCAGGTAGTAACTCTATAGCACAATCACTGGAATGATGAGGAGGAAGTTGCAAGGCTTTTGTCTTGCTGAAGGCTTCAACTAAATCAAAGTACTCAGGGGGCTGGATGGGAAATATAGCATATACTCAAACAGCAGCAGCTCTAATGATACAGGATTTAAGAAACTGGATATGCAAGAATTGTTCCACTGAGTAATTTGTTTCTCATCCCAAGAAACTTGAGGGTTGTGTCTCTGCAGCCAAAGCAATCCTAGAATTAGTGGATGGTGAGTTGATTGGATAATATACAGGCAAATGGTCTCAGTGTGCAGTGCTCTAACTTGCAGTAGGACATCCTAGGATATCCCATAGGAGGTGTCCGTCTAACACTGCCACTCAAAGAGAGAGTAACAGGGTTTTAGTGGTATGTCATGCGATTTGGCAAATTCCTCACCAATAAAGTTACCTGCTGCCCCAGACTCAAACAAGGCTGTGGTAATTACAGATTTCCCATAAAATATTAAAATAACTGTCAATTCTACACATTTACACATTTTGTACACATCTACACAAAGTTGAGTGGGTGAATGAACTACATGAACTCACCACAGTGGAGCCAAGCTGTGGTCGGACTTGGCAGGCGATCCTTGGATGTCCAGCTTGACCACAATACAGACACAGATGTTATCATGGCAAGCCAGTTCTGATTGAAGCTCTAAACTCAGTCCTTTACAAAATAACAGTTTCAATGTATCCTCAATCCACTCAGTTTGAGCCACAAGTGTTTGAAAAGTGAGAGCATATTCATGGCGGTGTTTTTCCCCTGCCAGAGAGAAAGCAGCTGATCACCAGCATCTTTGTTTCCCACCGGGTGTTTGAGCACGTCAGGTAATCGTTGAAGGAAATTACTGAATGATGGATAATAGGCAGGCAGCACAGGTTCAAAAACAGGGTAAACAGTCCAAGGTCAAACACAGGCAAGGCAAAATAACAACTAAACCCTCAGTAATGTCAGGGATTAGGGTTAGTCCGATAGATAGGAAATAGGTGAAGAATAAAGGTCTGGTATAAAGACCTATTTTTTTTTTTAACTTGCTCAATTGAGTATTTGTCATCTAGTCTTATCCCTCAATACAGAAGACCCTTTAATACTATGTCTACATTTAAAAAGGGGTAGAACCTTTAATTACATGTGCAGTGAAAATGTATCTCAAATGTATGAAATGCCTCTACTCAATGTTAATATACACTGCAATTATAAACGGATCAAAGAAAACAAATCCCAAAAGAAATAAATTCTCTTTATTGCCCTTGTGTCTTATGCCTGTTGTTGGGTTTTATAA
>JAFFST010053632.1:89221-103647 GCA_022414735.1 Noturus placidus
AAAAAAAAAAAAAAAAAAAAATAAATGCACATGTAAATATTTTCTTCAAACTGAACAAATTAATTCTGATTCCACGGCTATTGTTTTATATTCTAAACTCTCATTCTCAACCAGCAACAACATGACAGGTAGACTCTTATCCAACTTTTATGACTTGACTGACTATAAATGAAAGAGCTCTCAATTGACATTACCAGATTATTGAGCTGCATAATGCAGTATGTATTAGTAGTGCACATTTCTCCTGTTTATATCCATCATTATAGAAGTCATATTTTATGGATTCAGGAAACACTATTTCAACATTCCCGCTCCATAGACAGCACTCAGAAACTCAGAAATGTATTCATTGCTTTTGAGGGTGGCCCATTTGGGTTGCTGATTCACAGCTAATTGGCCCCTGGTTCGATCCTTTGTTAGTCTCAAATTACCTTCTTGTGTCTGTATGGGTTTTCTTTAGGTAGTTTGATGGCCTACACCAAATTTTCCCTAGTTGTAAGGTGTGTTGGAGTGTGTGTGCATGGTGCTCTGTGATGGACTGGCATTCCACAAAGTGGTGTTCTTACCTCACACCTGGAAAACCCTTGATAGGGTCTCTATCCATCATCACCTGGAACGAGATAAAATGGCTACTAAGATGAATAAATGAATAATGGTATTTGACCACTATTTGCCACCAGATATGCATATATGGGAATATTGCTAAAGTAAATTCATGTTATGGGATCTGTTTAGAAACTCACAGACAGAAGAAAATGAAGTACTGCCCTGCTGCATATAAGGAAAACAATGAAGATTAACATTTTTAATGTCTGGACTGGATTTAGATTTAATCACAGTTCAATGAGCACCATGCCCAAGTTGAACCGCATAGCAGTACTCATCATTCCCAGTAACTTATTCACTACTCAACAGTCATGATGAATTAAATCAATCTCTATCCACAGTGAATCTCACTCTGGCATTCTGATAAGGCACTAATGTGTTATCTGTGTCCCTAGCACACTCCTCATCACAACAGGATAAAGCAGTCATCCCAAACATTAAAGCAACTTTATCTCCCATCTGCCACTTGGATGGCTTTTGAAGTTCATCTCTGACAGGAAGAGGCCTCTAATGCACCACTGTGACACCCACAGCCTGATTAGATGTCATCACGTTCCATGGAGGACTTTTTAATTGCAGAATGGCTATGTTGACAGGGAAGACAAATGGAAAGATTGCTCCTCTTAAGTACATACTCACTCTACTGGTTTCTCTGCCATTAAGCTGTCTGGCCATAACCATTTTACAAAAGGAACTGCTCATCAGTTTCTAGCTGCAGTTTTATTTATTTTTTTTCAAACAGCGGAATGTAAATTTGATAAAGTATATCTGTCTAAAAGTGTGACAGAAAGAAACATGGATCTGTATGTAATGCCATTGTAGTGCCGTGTTGTACTTCAGGTCAAATCGACATTAGACAATTCATCCATGCATCCATCTTATCCTTCCTTCAGGGTCACGGGGAGCTTGGAGCCTATCCCAGGGAGCACAAGGCGGGGTACACCCTGGACAGGGTGCCAATCCATCGCATGGCACAATCACATACACACTCACACACCCATTCATACACTACGGACACTTTGGACATGCCAATCAGTCTACCATGCATGTCTTTGGACTGGGGGAACATGCAAACTTCGCCCACACAGGGCCACTGTGGGAATCAAACCCTCGATGACTTTAAATTAATTAGGTTATTTCAGCAGTAAACTCGATATGAAGGTGGTAGAGTAGTGCAGCATGTAGCATTGCTGCGTCAAAGCCCCAGGGTAGATTTATCCCCAAAAACATGCTGATAGGTGGATTGGCCACTTTAAGTCTGACCTAGAATGTTGTGTTTGTGTGCATGGAGCCCTGTGATACACCATCCAGAGTGTATTACTCTTGGTGACCTTTGGTCCCATAATCCAGGCTCCTGAAGGTTTCTTCCTCTTAACAACTTAGGGAGTTTTTCCTTGCCATTGTCGCCACTCAGTGGCTTGCTCAGTGGGGATAATTTCTCACCTTTACTATGTGTATACTGTGTTTATATTCCTGTAAATCTGCTTTGAGACAATGTCTGTTGTAAAAAGCGCTATACAAATTGAATTGAATTGAAAAAATTGTATTCATTGCGCCCAAAGTATGAAAAGTATGAATACTACCAAGCCCAATCTGACCTCCCTTGAAAAAAAAATGAAGCTGATTCTTTAGATATCATCGGAAAAGCTATGAACACTAAACTCACCCCAACCCTAAACTGACTCATTTGTAGCTTTTCATATAAGTTCCTTCATGGAACAAATTCTCTTATGAAACCCCATATGATAAAGTGATGTGGTGTAAATATACAGTATATGTCAACTGCTTTATATAATTCACCGGAGATGTGTGTAATTAGGAGTGGAGAAAAATGTTGGCGTCAGCATTAGTGCTGTGGGATGGAAGGGCATAAATGTGCTTGCATGCAGAAGTATGAGAATGATGAAGAATGCAGAATACATGCTGAGAAGGAGACCTGAGTATCTCTTAATGAGGTCCTTGTGTGTGATCGCTTTGGCTGTAACTAATCCCTGCTGTCTTCGTTCCACTTGACTAGTACCTGTTAGCTCCAATGCCACTGCGTCAGTGGAGCATGGCCAGCACACACCTTCATCGTGCCCTACAACATGAAGAGCTTTGCATTGATTAATATGTGAATACCCAAGGGATATATTTGTGACAAACCCTAGGACATGGTAGTCTCACTTCATTGTTAATGAGGTTTACAGGATCCATAGACTAAGAGTAATGTAATGGGGAGTTCTTGGCAGCGTAAGCCAAAACTAAAGACAATTGCTTTAAAATAACATATTATATGTAAATTAGCAATATACTAATTTAAAGAGTTTTATCTGTCCACCCTTTTTGAATGAATGCATTGCAAATTAAAACGAACAACTAATTAATCAAGAAGACAATGGTAATACACAATAATGGCAATATACAATGCTAAAAAAACCCCACACACATTAAAACACATAGCTAGAAATACTGATAATCGACGCAATAGCACGACTACATAATTATTGGCTAGAGCGGATTTTATTTTGTCAAAAATGAAAAACATTCTAGATGATATGTTTCTGAGCTGCAGTGAGTTGCACTGACAATCCTGTAATAGTATTTCACAGTCCGTATTGTGTCAGTGTTGGCGGGTCGGAGTTGGAGAAAAATTTGTGTGAATACTTCATGCCAGGTCCGCTATGTCATACGTATCAAGCCCATTCAAATCCCAACTTGAGGCACAAAAGAAGTCCGATTGCAGAGTGACAGACGGGAGACTGCAGCCAATGAGAGAGAACGAATCACGCAGGAGCCAGTGTGTGAGTTAATTTAATATGATAATAGGAAAAGGGTCTGAAATGACCTTACAAAACACTGATTTTGGGTTTCCAAAATCATTTCTGGTCTGTTCAAATCTGGCATATTATCACCTGTTACCAACCCCCCCTTCCGCCCCTCTTTCCGGCCCCCTTTCCGCCCCTTCATCTTCTGAGGTATATATATATTTTTTGCATTGTACAGCTGTAGAGTACCCGAGCCTCACATTTCAATACACAATTGTCACTGACATTTTGACTGACACATGACAAATAAACTTTTTCCGACTTTTCAAACGTTTCAGACATTACAGCCGTGATTGTACTTAATGATATTTTTGCATGTGTGATTGTGTATTTATATACAGGACAGTTCTGAGGGCATTTCGGAAGAAACTAAGTAGTTAACTATCAATAGTCAAGCACTAAATATGATGTTCCAATGCGTAGTTTATTTTTTATTTGAATTGGTGGGTTTTCTGAGTATCACAATGCTGACTATTCTGTCAGTAAGCCCTTGGGGAAAAAAAAACCCAAAAGAAAACTGAGAATGTCACTGAAAATAATGTATGTACACTTCAAGGAGGAAGAGTTCCTGTTTTAAGACTACTGGAAGGAGCAGTGTGACACACGATAGAGCTTAAGCCGTTCTTACTGAAGATCCAGGTGGGGGTGTGATGGATGAATAAATGCTGCTCTGACTTTTGCAGCCTTATTTGAGCTGCGAATCAAAACGGATTTAACCACGATCATAACTCTGGCAGTCTTGAACCCATTTTCCCCGATGCTTAGTCAGGATCAAAGCCTGCCCCAAAGTAGTAACTTCAGTGCCATTTCCTCTTTGACCCCTGGTGTGTATGCAGCTTGAAGCTTGTGTAAACTGGGTGTATGCCAGGCTAATCTGTTGGATGATAATGTTTATGATGAGAGGCCTGTTGTGCTCTTGATGTGCAAAGGAAGGCAGCAGGACCCTGCACTCATCACTCACTGAGCTTTGTTTTGACTGACTCTTGCAGGCTTACATCATCATCTCTCTTTCAGTAACCTCCCTGCTCTGATCTTGCACAAAATGCCAGCCCAGCTATTCCCAGCTAATCACAGATTCAGTGAGAAAGATATTTTGCAAGTGGGCATGTGCCTTCATCACTGTCTCTTCTGTTAGCTTGTGTGTGTGTGTGTGTGTGTGTGTGTGTGTGTGTGTGTGTGTGTGTGTGTGTGAGACTGAGTGAGTGAGTGTGTGTCGGTGCATGTGCACATGTTTAGCAGTAATCAGCAGTGATTTAAAGTGACATGAGGTGCAAAGGGCACATGCCCATGGCAGTTCTAAGACAAGCTGCCGCGGTGAACTCTCTGACAGTGACAGTGTCGACAATTTGACCAGCTACACTCTTGATTTTAACATACACTGATATGGTGTAAGTGCACGAGCGTAACAATGGTATGGACATCGGGGGGGTCCAACAAACTTGGCGGGAAGATATTCAAGTGAATGTAATGTTAATGGTCAAAAACTGGAGCAGAAGTTAGCCTAGCCTACTTTGTGGGTGTGCAGATATCAACAGTTAATTGACGTTCTTAAGAACAAACCAAGCCATGGTATGATGCCTTCTATATTAAGCTTACCTACTATTTAGGCATCTAGTTACTTACTGTCTGAATAAAAGCTTGTATCCTCTGTTGCACTTTTCTACACTTGGCTGCTGTCTCCATTTCTTACAGACTGAGCTGATAAAATATATCAACAAATTTGTGTCGAGTATGGGTGCAACCAAGTGTACAATTGGAGCAGGGTCACACACCTATTTTCCTTAACAAACGGAAATATATTAAAAAGGAATAGACATAAATAAATAGAATAGATGAAGAAAAGACAGATCCGCTGGCAGGGTTCATTAAAAAGGGACATATAGAAAATATTTTGTACTGTATATTGGGGGGACAGATTGGTATTTCCTCAACATTGGGGGGGGCACGACCCCTCCAAAGAATGCGCGGTTACGCCCATGTGTAAGTGACAACTTGACACGTGGCACAGTCATCTAGTGATTTAATAGGATTCCACGGCATTTGAAAATAAATGTATTACTCATTTCATGAAAGATCATTTATGAAAATGGAAATGTCATATAAGCTCTGTAATCAAACTGTTAATTAAACTCATGGTACTCGATGAGTGTAAGCAACATTGAGAAGGATGGAGTATTTATCCCATAAGTTTTATTTGCAAACTCTATGCAAACTCTATTCAAAATACTGACATGATTATGTTCATATATGTTCATAGTGTGTAGGTAAGATTACAGTGGGTCACCATTTGTTGATTGGCTTTATTCTCCATCACACAACATACAGAATGCCAGTTATAATTCAAAGGTATATGAAATTTAATAAATAATAATAATAATAATAATAATAATAATAATAATAATAATAATAATAATAATAATAATAATAATAATAATAATAATAGTGAAGATCATTTGAATTCAAACCTCCAGCAAGGAAGAGAATAATAGTAAACACATTGTTCCTAATTAAACTGATGAGCCAAATAACTGAAATATACTTCTCTTGTTTGTAGTAGGATAAACCCATATACTAATGTTATAGTTTTTTCTTCTCAACTCAAATAACTTGTCTCTGCTTCTTTTTATGTGAAAGATAGAATTATAGTTTGTTTGTCCTAATAGGTACGTAAATATCTGTCTCATATACAAAGTATTCAGAATTCTTCTCTTTACCTATAGCCACTAATCCCTTTTCAAAGGCCTTCTTTTTCTGTAAATTAATCACTATATTATTGTATATCTCTGTATTTACCACACATTCATTCTTCACTGGCTGCTTCTGATGAATTGTTTATTTTTTAATAAAGAAAATATTGATTTGATCTGTGACATGTTATTATTATTATTATTATTATTATTATTATTATTATTATTATTATTATTATTATTATTATTATTATTATTATTCATATTCTGATAAAAATCCACTTCCTGCACTTTGGTTGACGTGCTTGTGTTATACCACTAGTTTCTGATCATTTCCACAATGATATTTGCATAATTCATCCTGACTATTTTAATTACAGCACACAGTTACATGTAAATGCATCAACAATACAAAATCAAGAATTCTGCCCAAAATGGCATTCTGTCTAGTAACAACATTATATTATATATTAATGCTGTTGTTTTAAATTAATGTCTGTCTTCATGGGAATTATACTTACCTATAATAATAATAATAATAATAATAATAATAATAATAATAATAATAAAAAAGTGTAATTAGCATTGTGTTTGATATTAGATAAAATGAATGTAAGATTTTGTGATAAAACTGCAAAAGTACAGTATATACAGTATGAATATGCACTGAACGGTATTTCACATGAATTGGTATCTGATTGTATGAGAAAGAACAACATGTCCATAAAACGTCAGCTGGAAATGTGTAATGAACTCTGTCTTTGTTTTTATGCACAATTATGAGAATGTGAATGTTATTGCAGTAGTCAAAGAAAGAGCTGATGGACATACTGTATTTGCCATGATGAACTACATGATATTTTTCATTGTTGATTCAAAATATTTTATTTAAATAGATTTTCTTTGTTAATAACAGAAACTGTTTAGTTGTTTAAATATATTACTGTCAGTCCTTTAGGGCAACTATATTTTAGTGGTGATACAATGTTTTTGTCTTTTATATTCAAGTTAATCTATAATAAATAGTCATTTTAAGAAATGTTGTGGGCTACATGTGAAGAACTGGGGTACTGATAGAAGTGGATGGTTACATCGTTTGATTTCTGTTAGCGTGGAGTTGTAGGAAAAGGATGTGGAACAGAATATACATTCTAGTAGTCAGCAGTGCCTGGAGCACTTTCATTGTTTGTCACTTACATAAAGTCTTTCTGTCAATCAAATGAAAGCCACACAAAGCTAGAGATCCGTTGTGCATGCTAAGTGAAGACCGTGATCGAAAATGGCCATTGTCAAAAGAGATACATCTTAAGTTATTTTCTTTTATGGCATCAATTTATCCAAATTGATTTTTCCAATTAGCAAAATCATTCGTTGGAAATGGCAAAATAGAAGATTAAATCTCATTGTCTAGAATGTACTGTTCTTACAAAGTCAGTTCCGTGGTATCTTTGCCTCATGGTGATACTTTTATTACATTCATACGACTTTGTTTTATGAAATAGATTTTAGACCAGAAATATTAATTATAGGAATTTGGTCAATGATTTTTCTTTCTTGTCAAGGCTACCTTTTTCTGGAAATTGTACACTCTTTCCCTGAAACATTTAGGAAGAGAAGGAGAGACATGGATATCCAAACATAAGCCAGTAGTGTCTGGGTCCCTCTGGTGTGTAGCTTAGAATGATGAGGCTTTAATTCAATGCAAACTGGCGAGGGAGCTGACTTCATCTCAGTAGGGAGCGTCTGCTCTGCTAATGGAGTCAATGGCTATTGACAGAAACAGCTGACAGCAGCAAGGCAACCTGCAAGAAGTTGCTCCATGCTGCAATATGCATTTATTTGGCCAAGGACCTGCTCATCAGCTCAAACTCTAAATTACCACATACACACCCATGTATACATTCAGTCATTGGATTTAACATAAAGTGAGCTCATGATATACTATTAGTCAAAAAATCTCCCAACTAAGTAATGTTACTTATAGATCCCTATTTTGTTGAACTCTGTATGCATGGACCAGCCTGTTCTGTGATCTAAGCAGTGTGAGCGTGTGTCACTGGGCCCTGGCCATCTTTAGCATGCGGACTTGATTATCAGCTGCTGGTGTGAAATGGACTCATTCAAACACTTCCCCCCTTCTTTTTTTCCACCCTGCAGGAGTCAGTTAGACATTACAATCCTTGGAAAATCAAATTATAGAACCATTAATTTGTCTAGGTAATCCAGGCTGTCAGCTGCATTGGAGAAGCAATCTCTGAAGACTTCGTTCATCAAGTGCGTGATGCCAGTAGAAGTGAAGCATTATCTAATTAGCATGAGAGGAGTGGAGCTGGGAGTTGCATGTGAATGTTATCAGTCTTAAACATCCAACCTGAGAATAAATAGCAATAGGAAATGTTTGTGCTTTATCACACAATTTCATACCGAGACTCTCTTTCCTTGGCTGCACCAACACAATTTATCTCATCTCAATACTTGTGGTGCAATGTGGTGAATAAATATATAGCATGCTAAGCAGCTTAGATGATTCCTTTCACAATATAGGCCATTCTCCAGCATGGTCAAACTCTAGCATACCCTGGTGGAAGTAAGAATGAATAAAATTAGGAACATTCCCCAAATTTCCCCTTGTGGGTCAATAGAATCCAACCATTCATCCAGCCACCCATCCATCCATCCATCCAATCATACATCCACCCAACCATTCATCCATCCATCCATACATCCATCCACCCTTCCACACATCCATCCATCCACCCATCCATACATACATCCATCCTTCCATCTCCGTCAATCAATATTCCTATTTACATAAAAAGTAACCATTTAATAACTATCCATCCATCCATCCATCCATCTTCAACCGCGTACTCCTTTTCAGGGTCACGGGGAACCTGGAGTCTATCCCAGGGAGCATCGGGCACAAGGCGGGGTACACCTTGGACAGGGTGCCAGTCCATCGCAGGGCACAATCATATACACACTCACACACCCATTCATACACTACGGACACTTTAGACACGCCAATCATCCTACCATGCATGTGTTTGGACTGGGGGAGGAAACCGGAGTACCCGGAGGAAACCCCCGACACACGGGGAGAACATGCAAACTTCACACACACATGGCCCTGGCGGGACTTGAACCCTGGACCCGTGAGGCGGACGTGCTAACCACTAAGCCACCGTGCACCCCATTTAATAACTAATGATTTATTATTCTGCTTCTTTTCACAATTTTTAACATGGCAAATATAATTCTATATCCTCAGAATTATGAATTACAAGCAGTCAAACTAACAATAATTATTTGTTAGTATTATTTGTTATTAGTATTATTATTATTAGTAGTAGTAGTAGTAGTATTATTTCTATAAAGTAGAAGAAATTTTCTATTTTTCTCCAAGAAAATGAACATGTAAATTTTATCAATGATGGCTGCTTCTTGAGAAAGTTAAATATAAAGTGTAATATTAATTTTCCCCCTGATTGGGCTTGTGCCTGACAAAGAGCTAAAAACTTAATTAGCCATCAATAATGATAGCTTATTGGTTTGGCTATATATATATATATAAGACTGAACAAGTCTGGAGAGTTCCTGCTCAGCCTCTGCTTTATAGAGCTTTCTTTAAATAACAGTATTATTGGTTTCAAATGTTTACAGTGTCTTGTCCATATCAACCACAAATAATACTGTTGTCAGGATACTTATTTACTGCAAATACCTCATCATTTTGTAATGCATCTACATTCCCGATTTCTTTTGATATTCGGCCCAGTGTTTTGATATCATGTTTTCAGGTAATACGTGACAGTTTTTTCACAGTATGTGATGTCTTACATCTACAAGGCTGTTTCTGCTCCACTGGCATGCCAGGTTAGTTAAGATGAAAAACTAAACATTGCAGAACTCAGACAAATAAATACATGGCATAACCTGTAATGATTTCATACTAACCTCACTGTTATATATTATATTATATTTATTATTCTTTTTCCGTCAGTTTCTTGTACATAACAATCCCAATTCATCATCATCTTCTTCTTCTTCTTTTTCTTCTTCTTCTTCTTCTTCTTCTGTTTCTTCAACGTTTTTCTTTTGCTCTCTCCAAAACTGTGCCCGTGTGCTCTCGCAGTCCTCATTTGTATCATGAGGTGGTGGTGTGCTCATGAGTGCCCTTACTGCG
This sequence comes from Noturus placidus, assembly GCA_022414735.1. Classification (NCBI taxonomy): domain Eukaryota; kingdom Metazoa; phylum Chordata; class Actinopteri; order Siluriformes; family Ictaluridae; genus Noturus; species Noturus placidus. Next base: position 99,508 of record JAFFST010053632.1, read on the forward strand.
CCCTTTACTGAAGCCCACATCAAAAACCCAGCAGTGGTCTCTTACCAAAATCCTCTTGTGGTTGTTAGCAAGCATCAATCTCAGTGAATTAGTTTGTTAAGAGCAGACAGCAGCAGGCAAATGAAAAGAGAGATGAAGATCTTCAAATAAATACAGTGTATTCCCTTATTATTTTAGCTTATCGTTAAGCAGCATTAGGGCTAAACAAGTCTAGTAAAAATATTAATAAACCGAGTATGATCAATTAGAAAGCAATGGCAAACTACCCCACTACTTCTGCCGAAATGCTTTGTGGATCACATCGATGAAATACATGGAGAGTGTTGACCCATAAAGTGACCGAAGGTCGGTCTCGACTAATCGGTGATAGAGAGAGAGAGAGGATGAATTAATGCCTATAGCCTACCTACTCATGATTTTATATGGAACTATTGTATGTAGTCATCTGATTTCACCATGGTCAGTAAGATGAAGTTCATTCATCTCCAAATGGAAAATGAAGTTTTAAGTTTTCACAGGTCATAACATTGTAGCCAATAAATTCTCATTATTTCCCTCGGTACCAATATCACTGAATAACAAGAGAGAGCATTTTACTCAACACAACATGCAAAATCTGAAATATGATCTGTCTCAAATGTACACTTTGCCCATGATCACTGACCAGAAGTTACCAAAAGACTTGAGCTAGTGCTCCTAATGTTCTCCGGAGCATGATTTCATAAATTAGGTGTAATGTAAGAATAAGCTTCCACTGGGTGAACTGTAAGCTGGACCCAACGTCGACTTGAATGTTTTATCAGAATTTGGGAGAACACATGTTCTACTCATCCCAGCTTTTTATCTCAGTCTTGCAGTCCTGCAGTTGTGTATATTCAGGGTTGAAGAACATTATATTTACAAAGAATATTTCCAGAAGGACTGAGCAATAGAGATGAACCTTGTAGTGTTCCATAACTCATTCTTTAGACTTTGAAAAGCCCCAGTGTTTGTACTTTTCTGGGTTAGAACATCATGACAATTGTCTCTTCAACTTAGGGTATTTCTGGTAGATCAGAATCACATAATGGTGATATGACATACTATATGTTGGCAAGTAACATTAATTGTAAAAGTGTTCAAAGACGAGCACTTCTAAAAATGTCTTCTGTACCTGGCTCTTGGTGATCAACAGTGAAGATTTTGACAGTGACATTAATTTCACTATAACAGAGGTAAATGTATGCCATATCCTCATCCAAAACTGCATCCATGTTCTCTGTGACTCCAGCTAGGCCTGCTTAAAGTGAGCTGAACTATAGCAGATGGCTGTATCAGCTTGTCCATTTGCACATGAAATGGTGCAAAAAAAACAACAAAAAACATGGGGACAAATCAATTCAGCACCAATGTAATACACATTACTCGTTGGTCAGTTGTCAGAAAAGAACATTAGGGCGGCTGTGGCTCAGTCGGTAGAGCGGGTTGTCCACTAATCCACTAACCGTGGGGTTGGTGGTTCGAATCCCAGGCCGGGTGATCCCATGCCGAAGTGTCCTTGGGCAAGACACTGAACCCTAAGGTGCCCCCGATGGCAAGCTAGCACCTTGCATGCAGCTCTGCTACCATTGGTGTGTGAATGTGCTCTCATTAGTAAGTCGCTTGCAAATGCAAAAATGTAAAAATGATATTTCTGTAAAGCTGCTTTGAGACAATGTACCATTGTAAAAAGCGCTATACAAATTGATTATTATTATTATTTACATTAGAATACAATGTAATGTGAACACTTTACATTTGTGTTCTCAGTTTTGTGTCTAAAGTTGTGCATTCAGTTTACTACAATGGCACACCAGAACAATAATAAGAACAACAACAAAAACAACAACAACTGTTCTGTCCTGAAAAATATTAGATTACTTCTAGTTCAGCGGGTTGAAATCTGCATTGATTGCATGATTAAAATGATGGACACATCTATTATCCTTTTAGCTTCCTGTGACAATTAGCCTTAATATTTCTGCCATAAAAAAACATAACCATTAAAATTAAATGCTTATTTTAAATCCTTGCCTAATTTTTATTCATACAAACCCCATTTCTGGAAAAGTTGGGATATTTTCTAAAATGCAATAAAAAATAATCAGCAATTGAACGTTTGAAATTTAAAAGGAACAAATAAATGATTTTTAATGTTTGGCTGACCAACTTGTAAATATATGCAAATTTTTAATGTGATGCCAGTTGGGACAGGGACAAAATAAGAATGAAAAGTTGATGGAATATTCAAGCTACACCATTTTGAAATATTCCACAGCGATCAGGTGAATAAGTAGCAGATGAGGGTACCATGAGTGGGTGTAAAAGGAGCTCACCATTTTGTACCAAACATCATGATAGAATTATCAGTTCAAAAAGAACATTTCTCAATGTGAGATTGCAAAGAATTGAGGTCTTTCACCATCTACAGTACATAATATCATGAAAATATTCAGGGAATCTGTTGAATGTGCGTAACCTTCGGGCTCCTCAGATGGCACTGCGTGAAAAACTGTCTTGATAAATGAAGCCGCATGGGCTTGTGAGTACTTCAGAACGTCGTCGTCTGTTAACATGGTCCGCCGTTGAATCAGGAAACGCAACTTGAAATTCTGTTCTGCAAGGAGAAAGCTATACAAGTTCAAGGACTGTTGGTCAAGAATTGGCAAAAATTACACTTGAAAAACTACAAGAATTAGTATCCTCAGTTCCCAAACTATTAAAAAGTGTCATTAAAAGGTAAGGTTATGCAACACAGTGATCAACAGTTCGAGTGTGTTGCAGGCATCAAATTATAAACTGGTTTATATTTATAAAATACATTTTAGTTGGTTATTGAAAACATTGGAAATCTTCTCTTTGTACTTTTGTCAGTTAAATAAATGTTCGAGTGAATTAGAAAATCATAGACTCTTGCTTTTATTGCTTTTTAGAAAATATCCAAACTTTTTCCAGAAATGGGATTCGTACATTGTCTTATGAGTTTAAACTGTATTTAATGCTGCATCTTATTACGAAAGCACAGGGAAAAAGGCCTGAAAACCTACAGAGAGGTCAATATCAGGCAAGCTCATAGCAATTTTAATTTTAAATTTGCATGCTGGAAATTTTAATACACCGTGTAGACCACTCAGAAATTGAACTTAACCTGTAGAAGCCAACTCTGAATACAGAGAACTTTCCCAGTATAAATACTGATATAACCTTTGACCTTAAGTTCCTGACTATTAGCCAGTACTAGATTGTACGTTGCCTTTATAGTCTGAAATAAATTAGCAATATAATATAATTTACCACCAGTTCAACTGCATGTTCACTTCAATTGCATGTTCCACAAACTCTGAACCATGTACTCTCTGTGGTCCATCTCTGGTGGTCCACTGTAAGTCAGCAGTGGAGAGGAAGGGCTGTGGGTATACAGCAGCCTGACAACGGCACGCGCCTTTCAGCAGACCTTATCATTAATCAGCTAAGTGAGCCCTGGTCTGCATCGGCATCCCATCACACCATGGGGAATCACAGGAGTGCAAGAGGTGCAATTAACCATTCTCTGGAGCATGCAGTGAAAGACAGCCAATTGGCCACTAGGACCACACACGTCTCTCCTATCAGCTCCTTCAGGCTTTAATTGGCCAGGATCGGCTGTTTGCTTGGAAACACTATTGAAGTTTTGATGGATTGCTCACTGGGGAATGGTGGGGAATGGGGCAAGTTTACAGTACCGACAGAAGGTGGATTTGTAAGCAGGAGGTTGACTGGAGAGTTTGAGTGCAGTAGAGTGCAGAATATCTCTAGTGTGCTGAATTTTGGTATTCATCCTAGTCGATTGCTTCATCATTGATCATCACATGGAAAGGGTGAACAAAAACATTTGCTATACTGCCCATAGCTGATGTAACAATATGAAACTTCATGATATTTTTTCTTTTTGTAAAAGAGAGAACTATAGATGGATAGTAGGAGAGCTGTATTACATTTAAGCTTTGATTCATTTCCATTGTAAGAGAAAGATTTGACAGTTTTAATCAGTTCACTGCTATGATCCATTTCCACACACCCTTGGCAGTTGAAGGAGCTATATATATATATATATATATATATATATATATACAGTGCCTTGCG